>JAMKCH010020233.1:0-21804 GCA_023653785.1 Ophioderma brevispina
AAGATCTTGAAACACCTCTGATCGCAAATTGCGAGATAAGTACCCTGTAATCCCCTAGGTTTTGTAACCAATAGCAAAGTATTTGATCTCAAAAATACCCAAGTGAAATGACACTGTGCTTCCTATTGCCCAAAATGAGATTTGTAAGGTGTTGTTTGTATGGAACATTTGAGATTATGAATGATATACGTTTGGATATGTATGAGCGGTTTAACTAGATTGGGACTATGACAATTTAAGACTGTGCGAGTTGAAGTCTTTCGCCAGTAGTCTTGATCTGCAGGACAGTTAGCTAGCCGAACATGTACAGGATTTAACCCCCTGAGGTCTACCACCAATCTAACAGTATCTCGGGATTGGCCAATACATGATATGCATGATATAACCTCTGAGTAACACAAATCAAAATAGACATTTCTATAATATCTGTACAAACCTTTAAGTTTTTGTTTTATATCGTGATGGCTAGCCAATTCATATAACCCAAAGTATAACCAATGAAATCGGCCGTTAGACCTCAGGGAGTTAGTTAATGATTTTTGCAGGCACACTGGCTGAAAGCTGCCTCTGCTATCATCATAGTGAAAGCACAAAGAGCTTAAATGATATTTTGAATCAAAGATTTCTGTTTTTTGTGGCTAAAAGTGGACATTTTGACAGACGACTGGATTTAGTAAAATATTGCATCCTGGGCTATTGCTTGCCAAAGCTTCACCCATTGTGTGTTGTCAAGGGTCTATACACCCTTCAAGTTATCCTCTTAAACTGCTGGACAGTATTTATTGTTCCAATACACAGATTTTAAGCCTAACCACTTGTGGGTGATCGTTTAAAGGTGCTTGTTTGATTTATGTCTATCTGTGTTCTCTACTTGATATGCGAGCCTGGCACTTGTACATAGCCCCAAGGAATTCACATATGAAACAAACTGTGGCGGTTTTTATGGAAGAGCACTAATGCTATACAAGCCCACTAATGCAATCGTGGCTAATGTGTGGTTAACCATTAATTCGGGTTTTTTTGTTTATATCTTGGGAATGAAATGGATTTTGAGAACTCAATTTCAGGATACAATGCGAAACATATGACTTATCATCTGATATCAAAATGATACTAACTTCGGGTAACTCGGGGGCTTCCCAAACACGATTGGAACACACACCCTTAAGTTACTGATTTTGCAGGCACATTGGCTAAAAAGGCTGGCCTCTTACTGTCATCAAGGAAGCATAAAGAGCTGTAAATATTTTGGAATCAAAGGTTTCTGTTTTGTAGTCCCTAAAATGTGTACATTTGTAACAGACAAGAAGGATATAGTAAAGATTGACAAGTAGGGAACTTTAAAATTAGGTTTGGTATTCTATGCCCTTCCGCTAAAAGTAATTGAGAACCCCTGTAGAACCTTTCAAGTTATCCTCTTAAACTGCTGGACAGTATTTGTTTAAATACACAGATTTTAAGCCAACCACTTGTGGGTTATGTTAAAGGTGCTTGTTCCGATTAATAGTCTGTTGTGTTCTCTACTTGATATAGGAGCCTGGCACTTGCACAGATGCCCACAAGTACCGTGGGAAACAAAACTTGTGGTTTTGATGGTAGAAGCAATAATGCGCATTGCAAAGCGCTATTCAAACACTGTGCTAATATGATGGTTAACCATAAATATGGCCGTTTTTTTGTTTATATCTTGGCAATGAAATGGATTTGAGGGCTCAAATTTCAGGATGACAATGAGAAAAATTTGACCTTTCATCTGATATCAAATCGATACTACTTCCGGGTAAATCAGGGGGGTCCCAAAGACGATTGGAACACACACCCTTAAGTTACTGATTTTGCTGGCACATTGGCTAAAAGCTGCCTCTACTGTCATCAATGAAGCATAAAGAGCTTTAATATTTTGGAATCAAAGGTTTCTGTTTTGTAGTCCTAAAAGTGTACATTTGTAACAGACAGACTGATATAGTAAATGTTGCATCCTGGGCTATTGTTTGCCAAAGCTGCAAAATTTTGTGTTGTCAAGGGATCTATTATAGAAATCCCAGGGGTTTTCTTCAATAGGCGGCCTGCGGGCTAAATCCGGCCCGCCAACCATGATTTCTGGCGCTCGACTTGCTCAAAAATATAAAGCAAAACATAAGAAACGGGTGGATTTGGGCCCTCAAGTAGATGTTCGGTATTCTGGCCCTCCGCAAAGTAATTGAGAACCCCTGTAGCCTTTCAAGTTATCCTCTTAAACTGCGACCGTATTTGTTTAAATACACAGTTTTAAGCCAACCAATTGTGGGCTATGTTAAAGGTGCTTGTTCCAATTAATGTCTGGTATTGTGTTCTCTACTTGATATCGGAGCCTGGAACTGCAAGATGCCCATCAAGTACCGTGGAAACAAGCTTGTGGTTTTAATGAGTAGAAGCAATAATGCACGCATGCAAAGCTATTCAACACGTGCTAATATTGATGGTTACCACCATAAAATATGGCGTTTTTTGTTATATCTTGAAATGAAATGGATTTGAGTGCTCAAATTTCAGGATGACAATGAGAAAAATTTGACCTTTCATCTGATATCAAATCGATCAATGACTTCCGGGTAAATCAGGGGGTCCCACAGACGATCGGAACACGCACCTTTAACAAGTCCATGCCAGTTACAATATACCAATATGATGATTTGCATGATTTTTTTTTGTTTTGGATTAGCAAATTGCTGGTTATCCCTTTAATGGTTGTGGTAAGAGCAGAGCTCAAGATTTGTCAGTACCTGTCACAAAAGCTCACATGAATGTCTGCTAAACTGTATGGTATGCAGAAGTACGCTTGACTCCGAAATGGACTATGCAAGGTGTTTATGTGGGTTGCACTATAGGTGATATACTGATGTGATTGCATAGTTCCTGGGTGAGATTATGTGAGAGGTGACCACATGATTAAGTTAGGAGTAAATAGAATCAGTCTTGTGCCATCTTGTTGCAGCTAATTCTGGGAGCTTTCCACTGGGCTACATGGAAGAACAGACGATATTGGAGTATCCACTGAATGTGTAACCCAGGCTAAAGAAGAAAGAAAAAAAAAAGCTAATAGACAGGGTATCAATTGCAATACATTCACCTAGGTGAATCTGGTACAGATAGAAAGATGTCACGACACTCTGGCAGCAGTTGGAGTGATCGCATCCTCGTTAATGGATTAAAGCAATAAAAGCACATTTTTTTAAGAGAGCCCCCATTTTCAAAATTTGATATTTTTGCCACAGTTATGTTGGTAATTGTGTGGCAAACAACATTTACGAAAGAAAATGCTCAAAAATGCGTATTTATACTAAATAAGCGATTGTAATTAGAATAGGGATCCCAGATGTACTTAACGGCAGAGCTGGCAATTAAGTTTAATGTACGTCCATGATGAAATAGTGCACCTTAAGACATGACCTCAAACTTGACTTTTTTTTTACCTGAAACCAATAAAACAAACTAAGGGATGAGCGATAAATGTTCATGGACGACATTTCCAGCTATTTCATATTGGGAAGGAAGTTTTCAGCAGCCATGGATATTATCGTTTGTTGAAAACAGAGTGAACCTTCCAATTAGTTTTAGAATAGCTAGTGTGATTCATGGGTAACCTTCTGACCGACACACACTTCAGTTCATTCTTTAGCTCGACCACCATCGCCAACACTTTTTCGGCTTGAACACATTTAACAGGTCTCCTGGACAAGCTTTACCTAGCGCTAGTTACCCAAGCCATACCTTTTCCGTGTAGAAATCTTCATTATTAATGTTTGAACCAAATTGGGTGTCTTCAAACAAATGTTGCTATTATTGTTAAAACCTGTAAGCATGGTTTCCAGGTTGACCTCACCCTGAATGATTGTAGAGATCAGAATTAAGCAGGGGGTGGGAATGTTGTTAGATCATTGCCTTACAAAAGCATATTGGATAATGGTTATTTGAAGGACCTTTAGTTAGGGAATTGTTTTGATTATTTTCAGATGATTACATTTCATTGTATGGTGATGATCTAGCAGCAGTTGGATAAAATCCCCGTTGTTGGTCATCATCTTGACTCTGCAGGTTTGTCAAGCATGTACACGGTAGATAACGTTAAGAAACAGGTATAAAATCATGACTTTTGCCAATCAAAAGCACAATCAAATTGCAATTGTAATTTTTTAGGGTTTGATTCAGAAGAGTTGTAAAGTTATAATTGCTGTTCATATAATCCTTCCTATTCACTTTTTTGGTGGCTGTGACCACAACAAGACTTATATGGCCGGGAAGGATGGAAATGAGGGGGGTCCAGATAATTTTGAGTTTGATCTAGATGGTATGCTTTTTTATGCCACATTTCTAATCTGTTTGAACCTTAATTTTATACAATTGGTACTGTTTTTTTTTTAAGTGTTAATTAATGCAATGCTTATTTTTTATTGTCATCCAGGCATATATGGAGAATTGAAATGTGTGTGAAAATCCTAGTAAAACTCTCTTGTTTCCTTGTGACACCCAATTAAAATGTGTTCAATTGTTGAAAAAGAAAAATTTTTTTGTGTTATTGAAAAAAAAAAAATGGTGTGTGTTTCTAAGAAAGTGGTAAATGTTTATCCCTCCCCTAAACACTCTACTAAGAAGGATGGTCAATTGCTGTAGTTATATAACTATTAAAACTAAAACTACACAATCAAATTAATATATTCATATATCCTAAGGGTGATAACTACAAGGTCATCACCACCTGATTTTGATTTGCTTATAAATTCAATAGAGAGGCGGGTGGATATGGTCCAAAATATATGCCCTTACCGGAAAATTGAGTATATACACAATGTTCTTAATGCTGAAAATGTATATTAGGGTGTGTAGAATAAGAATCTGGCCCGGTGCCAGCCACCACCTGGGCATCCTTGGGGCGAATTTTGAGAAATCCAAGGTGGCGTCGCCATAAATGATAATTATATATTCAACCCATATTCTCAACTATGGAGTGACTCTAGCTATACGATCGTTCCAATGAACAAGTGTATGGCACTTGTAACATTACGTCATACTTCAAATTCAATGGAAGCCAAATCTCATCAATTTAAAATATGCCCTATAACAATAACAGCAAATACCTGCGATAAAACATAAACAGGAAGTACTTAGATGATGTTGTTAGATACAATAAATGTATCTATGAACTTTTAAAGTTGTACATGACGTCAATCAATTGCAAGCAGGCCAAAAAACGGTGAATATTCTTCCAAAAACATTGCACAAAATGTCTAAATATTACCTTCAAGGATAATTATTGGGCCAATGAAACAATTAGAAATGTACTATGATCATAACCAAGTGATCCAGGGTAATTCCCATCCCGATTAATTACAAATGTGTCAAATTGATAATTGAGTGCAATATATGTGAAAAAATGTAATGTCCTATGGTAATTTTGAAAACTTTGCACCATAATTGGATTTTATTTCGATTTTTGGCGCATTTAAAAAACAATGAAATGTATGTTGTACATTGGTAAGGATCAAGGTAACATTTCTAATGTCATAGACACATTGAATTTGGCGATTGAAGGCTGTAATACTTATAAATGTGTCAGTTTTTTTTGTAAGACTTCACGGTTTTGGCTGCCATTTGATTGACGCCTATGTTACAATTTTAAAAGATCAGAAATACATTTAATTGTGTCTAACAACATAACCTCAGTAGTTCAAGTCTAATTTTTAATCGCAGGTATTTGCTGTAATAGGCATTATTTTTAAAATTATGAATTGGCTTCCATTTTGAATTTGAAGTATGACTTAATGTTACGAGTGCCATACACTTGTTCATTGGATCCTATAGTATATCTAGTAACTCCATAGTTTGATAATATAGGGGTGAATATATAATTCTAATTAATGTCGACGCCATCTTGGATTCTCCAAGTGCCCAATATGCCCAGTTGGCACCGACAGATTCTTATCTAGCACACCCTAATCTATAATTTTCAGCAAAAAAATTGTATATATACTCAACTGTACGTCACATGACGGTTCTACCTGACTAATGTTTAATTATTCACATTTAGATTTGGAGTGCCCGCCATTATTTGCTTTCAATGTCAAACCGTTTGTATGTTACCACTCAATTTGAAATAACAATGAATACAGAAGTAATTAATGGACGCCCTGGAGATGCATAAAAGACTTATATCACTATTATACGCTAAACAAATTTAATCTGTTATTTATTTGCGTTATAAAATAATGTACTTCTAGGTATCTAGGGGAAGTATTGTCTGAAACAGAAGAAAAGCTTGACAATTTGACCCTCATCAATAAATACAGAAATATAATGATGCATAAGAAAAATTGTGTTTTTTTAATTTTAACACAACTTTGTGAAATACAGTACTGACCCTATTAGTCCTCACCTGTTTTTTAACCTGAAAGCTTGATCTAGGGGTGGGATTAAATGGTCTTCTTCCAACCCTAATATTAACCAACACAAGCATCAACATTGCAGCTTTTCATAGCAATTTTATCCAGATATTTCCAAGTGTTAAATGAAATGTGTAATCAGCAAAGCCGCTTTAAATGACTAATATGCATGAACTTAATTACTTTTGTACAGAATATCACAAGAAAATACTTCCAATCAGTAATTATAATTATTGCCTTCCAGCAATAAAGAATTGGTGGGTTTGTTCAAATAAAAAAAAAAACATGTAGAGACTGCCACCAATTGGAATCAACATGGTGTTTTATGAAGGTCGAGCGAGAAGTGCCCATTGAAAGCGTCTCAGGATATTTCCTGACTGCAACCATCTCCCCCCGTCATGGGCGGTGGCATCATACAAACGACTCTCTGAGGTCTCTTGGCTTAGGACCATGATTCTGGCGGGGTTAAACCGGTTTTATTATGGGATCCCCCAAACCTTCCCCACTCTTTCCCTTCAGAGATAATTTAATATTAACAGATCAATCAAAGATTGAGCCATTGCTGATTAAGCCCACCATCTGCTGGCACACACCCCTGGCCGCCATGACATACATTGCATTTTCATGAGACTCCAGGGCTAGACGAACCAATATAGAATATTGATCGCGTCACAGGCTTATAATAGGATTTTCTACTATTCTGTAGATTTTTTTTCAAAACTGGGGTGGGATTATAATCGAAGCATGGGCCTATACTGGGGTCAGTGCGGTAAGAGTGCATTCCCTTGTGTATTTTCATTGAGTGGGATTTTTTGGTAGAATCTTGCATTGCATATTACTTCTACTTAATCTAGTATATATTTATCAAAATTATGGTTTACTTTTTTGTGGCCATCTTAGTTTCTAGAGCGGGAGCATGATTCTTGGAGATTTTGGCCCGAAATCATGCTCCAGGAGCATATATTTTCAACTCGTCTCATAGGGGCGCTATTCATTATTATGTGTGCACTTTATTCCGTTAATGTTTATATTGAAGTATTACAAAAGAACGACTTCCTTCTGCCGGCTCGGATTGTGTGGCGTGTGTCTGTGGGCGCTCGTCTTATCTAAAGGTCGTGGGTTCGAATCCCACTCCAGGAACAAAATTTAGTTTATGATTTTATTTGTATTTTAGAGTTGGAGATTGGAATCATAAAAACATCAGAGTTGTGGATTGAAGTAGAAAATATTGAATAGCTGCCTTATGAGATAATAAGACTGGTCATGGTCCTGGAGCATGATTTCGGGCCAGAATCTCCGACGTGCCGGGAGCATGGACCTAGGTCAAACATCATTGTTCATCCCCCACTACAGAAAAGGTTTGATACCTTTGGAAGTTTGTATGGACCCTCTATATTGTTGCTAGGTAGTTAGTACTCTCAAATTGTGGTGTCACTTTTTCAATAAAATTATCTAATCATGTTTGAAATGTATGCCTTATTGTCTGTCTAGTCCATAAGGATTCAAAAATGTATAGTTTGCCCTATTTCTTATTTTGGAGCCTGGTAAAAACATCTGGCAATGAAAAGTAAATCTGATGGAACAGAGGGTGGCTACTTGAATGATGATCATTAAACTTTCCCATCTTTGACTTTTGTTCCTTTTCAGAACAAGCTGTACTTGAGCAACAACAGCAGCGATCCGATAGTGTACCTCAGAGACAGCCTCCTTCAGAACGCTGTCGATTTTGGCCGGCATGTAAGAACGGCAACGACTGCCCGTATGTACACCCAACGGCCCCTTGCAAGTAAGTATACGATTTTCATGAAAGCTCTTTTTTTGTAAGTAATGTGTGACGTATCGACTCAACGCACTGTGAAAAGACCTGAATGATGGGCCATAACATAAGCTAACATGGAAAATATATGCTCTCAAGAGATAACTTAGTCTTGTTTTTAAAGGTGGGTGACCCGATCGATAAACTCATCTCTTACTTTTCAGAATGTTCATTTTTCTCATTATCCCAATGAAATTTAAGGCCCACGAAATGTGTCCTTTGGATGTTATGAACACAAAACAAAAATGTCTCCAAATGTGGTCGATCACATTGATTATCCTAAATTATACATGATAGCCAACAAAAGAATTTGCCTTAATTAGTGATAAACAATATTTTTAAAAATAGAATTTACCATGGAAATTAAAAACAACCCACTGAGAAAATAAATCAGTCCTGAGCGATGCACACAAGTTCGAAATACAGCGGAGCAGAAAGTATTTTCCCACGGTTTAGTCTGTGTCCCAGACTGTGAAAGGTATCTAAATTGGTACTGCGGAAGAGACTAACATTATCAGTCCCCCATAGTGTAAATGAAATTTAATCTCAAATATCTCTGAAAAACAAAGATGTTTTATGGATGTTTTGCATCAGAGGGTCAGAATTTTTTCTTACGAGAACATCCATCAACTGGGTCTAAACATATGGAACCCATTGAGAAAATTGAACATTTCTATCGGTAGCTTTTTACACACTGTCTATGGGCTCTGACGATCACCAAACATTTTCCCACGATGCTACGTCATTATGAGGCTGGTATATACGTCATCAGCACTCGTACTTTCTGCATCACCGTGCGTTTGAAAACACCTTACGCAGTTACCTTAGGATGACCTTGAACTTTCTTTTGGGTGTGGGTGATACTCAAAAGCACTTTCTTTTGGGTGTGCATTCAACCAAGCTGAAGTTCTTCAGAGCCTGTGTAGAGAGTATCCTGCGACCTGGACCAACAAAGCTACAGGATAGGCCAGATGGCATCTACACTGACCTTCTTATGGGAGTACAAAACATATCCTGGCATGAGCACATGACCAAAGCACAGATATGGAGATATCACTCCAATTTCATCTTCTATTGCCCATCGCCAAGCATGATTTGCCGGTCATCATCGTGCGATTGATGAAGTAGTCTCAGACATCACATATTGGAGGTCACCATGCCCAAGCAGGGGTCGTCACCCCTTTAGTTTCATTGTTGTGATTGCTCAAGACATTCAACAGGACCCATATGACATCCCCAACTTAAATGACGGACAGGGACATTTGGCTCGACATGTGAACAGCATCTCGTCTGTGGCCGCTAGATAGAGAGATAGATAGATACTGGTAGGCAAAAAGATGGATGTGTTGATAACCCTAAACATTTGGACTTTGTTCATTTTCTTTAGAGGTACCCCACCCAATTACAACATATATTTTTCTCCGTTTCATTGCAAGGGCCATCACCAACATAGGATCGCTAATAGCCTTGTCCCCAGGGGACCCCTGATTTAACCGGAAGTGGTCAAAATTTTGGTATCGGAAGAAAGCTACTATTTTTCTTATTGAAATCTTTGGGCTAAAGGATGTTTGGTTTGGATGTTATGAGCGAAAATATGCCCCATTTTGGTCGACCAATATTAATTTTTTTATAGCTCTCACTTCAAAATGGGTTGAAATACCGGTGCGAACCTTTACAGATGGTGTTTCAGGGTGAAGACCATTTTATCAAGATGAAAAATTGATAGACTTAAATCGGGTCATCCCCTTTAAATTCCAAAATAACCATTTGTTAATGTGAGCAGTAATTTTGTGTATTACAGTAGCCCATAGAGTTATGTAAGCTATTTTCCGGTTACTGTAAACAAACCATATTTTAGCCTGTGGCATCATGATGGGAAAGAAGTCAGTCAAAATATTTTGAAAATGAGACACAAGAAAAATACAAGGTTTCTAATGGTAGTAAAATTTCAGGTTTGATGGTGTTTATTTATTCTTTACCCTGGGTCCATATTCAGAGGAAAACTTAAGTATTCCTCTGTTCTTCCATATGGCCCAGCAACATATAAATCATTACAATATTAAAATTGGAAGGTGGGGTCAAGGCCGAGGACCGGGTAGTGCCTCTTTAAAGGTGCGTGTTCCGACCATCTTTGGGACCCCCCTGATTTACCCGGAAGTAGTATCGATTTTGATATCAGATGTAAGGCCGTATTTTTCTCATTGTCGTCCTGAATTTGTGCCCTCAAATCCATATCATTCCCAAGGTATAAAAAAACCGTTGTTTTAATGGTTAACCATCAACATCAGCACAGTATTGAATAGGGCTTTGCAATATGCATTATTGCTTCTTCCATCAAAACTGCAATTTGTTACCCATGGTTTTTGATGGGGCATATGTGCAAGTGCCAGGCTCTCACATCAAGTAGAAAACACGATAGACATAAATCAGAACAAGCACCTTTAATATAAATGAAACTGTGTTTTCAAAACCATTTTGGGAATGTACATTAGCTTATGTATGTTGTGTTTGAAATCATTTTGTTGACAACTAATATCAATGTGGTCTTGAGCATTTTCAATGGCGTTTGATGGCTTGCCCATCCCTAGACAAGCATTGAAAAAGTAAGCAATACAAGCAAATGTTAAGTGGGCTATACTTTGTGATTTGCAAAAAAGGCACTCTAAATTTTCCATCAAGTGTTTTTGCACATGTAGAATAACAAATGTCTCAAATGATTGAAGGATCAACAACCTTTTTGTGAAATAAAGGTCCCCCAAACTTCGGTGGTCGTTTATTGTATGAAAGGTCCCCCGACCTTTTAGAAAGGCGATCTTTTTATCGTATGCAAGTTTGAACAAGACTAGCTGATTTTGAAAAAAAATAGAGGTCTTGTGTAGTTGTGAAGAGGTTGGGTAGCGAGCTGTCTTCTATGTGACTGTACATTTAGGAAAGCTTGTTGTTAAAATAAAGGAACATTTATGTGTCACCTGTCTTATTGTGTCGCCTGCCTTAAGGAAGACACATAGGGATCACTTTGTCCACTGTTGATGTCTGTTGTTGATGTCTGTCGTGAAAAGGGTTAACATTTGCCTGTAATATTCACATACTTTGATGGATTTAAACCAAATATGGGTCACAGGTGCAACATGGCATCCCCCATTTGTTGATGAGGTCAAAGGTTGCATACCAAGGTCAACGGTCATGTGAGGTCAAGTTGTAAGATATGCTGAAAATGTAAAATTGACTTCAATGTGAAAAGTTGAAGTTCAATTGGAACCAAACTTGAGTCATAGATGCAACATGGGGTCCTTCATTTTTTGATGAGGTCAAAGGTCACATACCAAGGTCAAAGGTCAAGTGAGGTCAAGTTGTAAGATGGGCCAAAAATGTAAAATTGACCTCATTTGAAAAGTTGAAGTTCAATTGGAACCAAACTTGGTTTATGGAGTTAACATGCAAACCCTAATTTGTTTATTAGGTCAAAGGTCACATACCAAGGTCAAAGGTCATGTGAAGCCTATCATTCACAAACCGCGACGGCAGGCGACACAAGCGGTCTGAGGACCGATGTATTTTTTGATGTATAGCCTCAGCTCCTAACTTCCTACCTGGAGATTATTACACTATGTGAATCATGAGCCTTAATTATAATATGTGTTGCTATACTTACCTGGTGACATTCCAAAGCTTGTAATTTTGTTTTAAAGTGGACAAAAAATACAGCACACATGACCATGTAGTACTGTGATACAAACTGGTGCTCATAGCATGCAGTGGCCTACCGAGGAAGATAATCCAGAGGGAGCAAAATTCCCACGTTGTCCCGGAAGAGGGCAAAATTTGTCTTGGTGATTTGCTCCAATTAAGTCTGAACGTACACAAAAATTGTCCGATTTACTTTACTTTAATTTTGCCCAACTTTAGCAGGGGTGTTAACTCTTCAGGATTTTTTCCTGATTTCAGGATTTTTTATTTTCAAAATTTCTGCGACTTCATTTAATTTCAGCTTGATTTTAAGCATTTTAGGTCGATTTTACGCTGTTTTTCAGGATTTTTTTACCAAATTCAGGATTTTTTCACAAACTCAATCACACCCCTGATTTAGGTCGAAATTGGTCGAAATTCCTGAAGGAAGATCTCGGATGAAAATGCATATTTTGGTTCATATCTTCCCGCTTTTTTTTTGCCTAAGGGGGCAACTAAACTCCCTGGCCAGTATGCCACTGATAGCATGAAAATATACCATCAGAATTGACTGACATTTTAAACAATTCTTTAAAAGATGTCTGTTGAGCTGTAAATTAAAGGCACTCTTACTCTTCGCGGCTCCAGTTACAGCAAGCGTGATTCATTCCAAACATTGACCAATCACACGCTCTCTTAGCAAAAAGCATGTATCAACTGGTGAATGGCCATTACCAATGACTTGTGGACACGAGCAAACAAACAAACTGGTGAATGGTGAAATTATGTGATTTTCGGTCCTGTATTAATTAGGCTAAAACTGTGTATTACTTGTTTCTTGCAAATCATTGTGCTTGTGCTGATGCTTGTCAAATGCACTCGCCACTTACTAGTGGCTCTTGCATTAGACCAGGGGTTCTCAGGTAGGCGGCTCGCGGGCCAAACCCGGCCCGCCAACCATTGATTTTTGCCTTTTGATTTGCTCAAATATATGAAGGGAAACAAGAATTTTAGGTATATTGGCCCTCAAGTAGGGAACATTCAAACATGTTCAGCATTCTCTGGCCCTTCAGCTAATATAATTGAGAACCCCTGCATTAGACGCATCAACATCTCAACGAATGTCTATTTATTTGTTTAATCTCTCTCTCAACAAGTGTAGTTTTTATTATCTGATAAACAATCAACTTGAGTCCCGGGGGGGTCACTTACATTGAAACATGTACACCATCCGCGATAAAAAAAAACGCGTAAAAAGGGTATGTTTTTCACAGGTAGGCGCGATACGCGCGTATCGCGTTTAGGGTGTCAAAACCCTGAAAAATCGGAAAAAAGGGTATCAAATTACAACACTCAAACCCGAAAAGGGTATATAAATCGTGACGACGAGAGAATAATAAAACTTGTAAAATTTACCTGAAAATAATTAAATAGATAAATAAATCCCTAGAAAATCGTGGGAGAAATCGAAATATGAATATGAATGATTCGAAGTCAGCCAAACTTTGCAAACGCAGCACCCAAACAGCGTGAAAATTGCTTCCTATCACGATTTCGCTCAAAATTATTACACCTAATTGCTCCTAATTATGCACGAAACTTAATCCCCGTCATTTAAATACCATTGAGGACGAAGGTATAAAACTTAATTTACAAAATAAATATCACAAATCTAGGAAATATTACCTGTACCCATGTGTATTTGGGTGTTTTCAGAGTCTTGGAAAACTTCAGTTCCAACATTTACATGCATGCCAACTAGTACGGATTTTCCGTATTTCGTACGGAAAATGATGCGGAATACAGATTTTTTTCCGGTAAAAAATACGGAAAATGGTCGCGTTACTAAAATAAAAATAAAGTGTATAAAAAGCCAGAAAATAAGTAAATACAGAACAGTAAAGCTCACTAAAGAGGGCAATATCTTTTCAAAGTGAATAAAAGAACATAGATTTGAAATATTTTCAATTTATAATGTTTGTTAAAATGGTTTCCTCCGACATTGTTTTTCTCCCGACTTTCGGATGGTTCACCCACATTAATATTTTGATTTAACCATTTAACTGCTGTATGCTAAATGTCTTCTGAAGGTATTTTAACAATTTAACTTGGTGCAAAGGGATAGGACCTACAAACATGAATTTTATAGTGGTTTTGTTTTAAAGTGTTCAAGCTTTGAAAGGTAGTTTTATAATTTCGATGATTTAAAAAAAAATCGATATGGACTTAGTCCCACTGACAGTTCCTTAATGGGGCTCGGTCAGCCGGCGGAGCTCTCCATTTTTTTCTGGAAAAGCTGTTTTTTATAGAGCTCATCTCATGATGCAGTTCATATGTACCTACAATCTGGAGAAAAAAGTTGATAGAACACTAATCCACTCAGTGTTAAAATATGAGTCTATTTTACAATGTAGTTGTTTTTGATGATGGCATGTTTTAATGAGACGAGAACTTGTTTCTCAAACCTACCCTTCCCCACCCCTTATTATCAATGTTGGGATTAGAGACCCAAGGATGTTGAGTACATGAGGTGGCTCAAAATTGAATAGGGGAGAGAGGGGGAACATTTTTCAAAGAGACGTGCATTATGTTCTAACCATTTTTTCCCGGATTGTGTGCGCGAATTCGAAAAAAAATCATATAAATTCCATTTTTTGACCATAAAATGAAAACGGATAAAGATATTAACACCAAATTTTGCACAATTACACACAAGAAAAGTTCCTTTGATGTCCGTGTTTGATTACATAATATCTTGCTCGGCTTAGGGACAGGTCACAAATAATTCAATTAGTGCATTTTGGGCCTATAAGAACGATAAGGGCACTGCAGTGATTAACGTTAATAACATAAATCAAAAGCTACACCTTGAGCATGACCCTCTTACAAAATCTAATATTAAAAATTAAAGTAAAAAAAAAGGTAATGAGAGAGGCTCGAACTCACGACACGTTTTCATTTGCTTGCAAGTCTAACAGAATTACCGCTAAGCCATTTAGCTTAACTATTCCACGGCGGGACTTTTAAACATACATCGCATTGCATACATTGTGATCATCATTGCCACAGACACAGTTCACTGTTATATGCTAAGGTTATAGAACTGTGACACTACAATGAGGCTAATGGTAAATTGTTTGCAGTTTACCAGATTGAAACGTGCGTTCTTTGTACATTTTACCGTATCAGTTTAAAAGATTTAGTCATGGCTGTTTTTTTCCTTCTTTCCAATGGTAAATTGTTGTGAAAACGCCTAAACTGTACATTCTTAAGCAGAAATCTGGATGATTTCATCGCCCCAGTCATCATTTATCTCAGTTAATATGGGAACATGTTTGTCATGGTTAAAATCATGAAATATTAGGTCAATTTCTATGGTAAATTGTTCAACACTTTACCGTTTTAAACTTAATTGTAAAGTGTACATTCCACGATCCAAAATCAACAGAGTTGCAAGTAGGCGAATCGGATAAGAGGCGGACTCAAGAATAAACTATCATGGGTTCGACCCCCGCTGATGCCTTATTTTTAAATATTTTTGGGTATGTAAAAAGAGTGAGAGAGCGAGTGAGTGAGTGAGTGTGTGAGTGAGTGAGTGAGTGAGTGAGTGAGTGAGTGAGTGAGTGTGTTTGTGTGTGTATATATATGCATGAGTACATTATGTCTGTTTGCAATGAATTCCCAAAGGTGACAACAGTAATTTATTATTTTTGTCAATTTTTTCCTTCAATGTATAGAAGATATTTCATTAATAGTAATATAATAAGCCTAAATACTAATTTCATTGAATAAAATAGCACTCATTGCAAACTGTCTTTAGTTTCTTGCTCTTCTCTTTCTTATATGGCCGGTGGTGCATGCTCCTGCAAAGTCAGTATTTTATTCTTTGTCCTTTCTTCTTAATGATGAGTTGCAATCAGTATGGAGTTGATGTAATGGTCTGGTCAATATGTTCTTGAGGTATTGCATGTAGCGTCCGAATAACCCGTTCTTGGAATTCATCAAAAGTCTCTCTTGATAATTGATGAAGAATCGCAAGGTTGTCGTGTGTTTTGCGGCATTCATAGAACTCGGGTTTTCTCGTTTTTGCAGTATTCCAACTCATGTCACATTCGGCACTTATAGCAGGACCGTACCCTAATAGGAAAATTTTATGACTCTAGGAACATTTCAATCAAAAGACACACACGCAGCACCCTAAATGAACAAATTACAAATTGATCCTTTTTAGTTAAAACTTTCTTAAAATTCTTCTATTCAAACGTGACAATAGGCTAAAACTGTTATAAATCAATCACGGATATTATTTTTCATGACCATTCCCAATGGAAGGAAGGTTAGAAAGAAGAGACATGGAGAAGGGGTAGAAAAAAGCGGACGAGGAGGGGGATAAAGAGGAAGAGAGAAAGAACGAAGGAACGAAAAGCTAGGCGTAAAGAGTCCATATTTGGTAACAATCTTTCTGGAGTAAAATGCGAAAGGTATTATTATTGATATGCTGAAAATTTGGTTTAAATATCTGTATCCAATAACAAGTTAAATGACCCAAAACTAAAATTAGATGAAAATATTTTGCATTTCGCTCAGACAATCCGGGAAAAAAGATGTTAGAACACTAATCACACTCAGTTTAAAATATCGTCTATTTTACAATGTGTTGTTTTTGACTGATGGCATTTTTAAATGAAGACGAGCTGTTTCTCAAAGCTACCCTTCCCCACCCCTATCAAATCATGTGGGAGAATTGACAAGATTTGATACATGAGGTGCCTCAACATTGAATAGGGGAGAGTGAGGGGGAACATTTTTTCACAGAGAGTGCATTATGTTTTTAACCATTTTTTCCCAGGATTGTAGCTTCAATTGTCGAATTGAAACCGAGCATCCCCCAACTCAATCTCAGGAATTCTACCAAACCTCATTTCTTCCTTGGTGATTTCAACAGCCATAGTACCCATTGAGGCTACAATAAAAAACCAATAAAAGAAGGGGTTATACATTCAACATCTACCTCACTACCCCAAGCTGTCCCCATCATTTTTATTGCCCATTGGAAGAGAGGTTACAACCGTGATCTAGCTATTCGTTAGCAAAATCATCTCTAACCTTTGTAGCACGATTTTTTCTGGATGCTGTTCCACTACCCTCAACATCGACGCAATCGGTCATCGCAATCAACACTGCGGTACGACCAAGTGCCTTTTTAAGTAGGTGTTTAACTTACGTTAGCAGACTGGCAATGATTCGCTGATGACCAGAAATTAAGAGTGTGAAGAGGCCTTGCTCTAACCTCATAATCAAATTTGCACTAGTAACAATACTGCCCATAGTTCATACCCATAGGGGTGGAGACGTAATAAATTACCCTGCCCTTTCCAATGAGTATGCTTAAGAATAATCACGATTATACACCATGTTTGAAGCTGATCCTTTTTCCGCTAAAACAACTGCTACAGGTGATGATGTCAATATATACTCCCAAGAGAAGATAAACCTGGTCATACCTTAATTGAATCCACCAGTATGACTCATAACACAAGAAAGCATATCTACCATCCGAAAGCTTCTAGGGGATCCAACAGAACCCCACAGCAGAAATAGTACACCCCCCAAGTTGGCCCTTCAACCGGTTTGAACATGGCAGTGCAGCAAGAAGCCCCAGAAGATCAAACTAGATTACTTACGAGGTGTAGTGGCGACCCTGGTTTCATTCGATCCTTCAACATAGATGAACTGGAACTGTGTGTGAAAGTAAATTATAGTCCCCTGGACCACAGTCCGGGCTCCATCGATGTACAATGGGAATTTGACAGCTGAAACTAATATTACATGAAGAGTCAAGAATCGATGCCCTATTCTTTACCTTTGTAGCCGGACTATGAGTACGGGGATTATAATTTAACGTCGAACACCAGATTGATACACTTTCAAATCAGGAAAAGCAATAGGCCTTGACAACATCGCAACTGAGCAGCTAAAAACTTTGACCAGTAGCAAAGGGTGCTTTCTTGAGCTCTACAATTGCTTCCTTATTCCGCAGGGTTCTCCAAAATCTGGAGTGAAAGCACATTTTAAGTCCCCCTAAAGCCTTGGAAAGATCCATCTAATCCAAGTAGGCTAAGACAATATCCACTTCCTCGCCATACCTACAAGAGCTCTTTGAACTCTCCTGCTCACCCGTACGCACCTGTGATAGACAAAAAAACAACTCATACCAGAACAAGCATTTTTCGCAGCCAGGCAAATCAAAACAAGCCAAGTATCAACCTACGCGACACATCCAAGGATGATTTCGAGAGGGCGCGGGGTAACAGGAATCATGTTTACTTGTCGATTCTATCACAGCTTATGACACTGTAAATAAACAGAATTGCCTTACCCAAAAGATTTTGGAACGCTCCAAGTCTCCACTTGACTGAGCCTTACAAAGGGATTTGCTTGCAGGCAGGATGTTCTTTGTTCAGCTAACAGCTAAGAAGAGCCGATGGTGTAGGCGCAAGAATGGATTACCCCAAGGGAGCATGCTCGTACCTCTCCTGTTCAACCTCTAAACCAACAACCGCCCAGAGTGCAAGGAACCTGTCGTTTTGTCTATGCAGACGACCTTGAAATTAGTGCACAAATGCCAGGACTTCACAGTTGTCTGAAGAGAAGAGACTCTCCAAAGCTTGATGAACTCACTCCTTGTTACGAGAAAAACAATCTACTTGCACCAGGGGGGGGCAAATCCATAATACAAGGTGTGTGCCTTTCCATCTACGCAACCGCGAAGCCAATGTCAGTTAAAGTAACCTGGTCTGGAACGCCCTGGAGCACTGTGATAATCTTGTCTACCTAAGAGTTACCTTTTGACCTCACGCTCTCTTATAAGAACCCACGGTCAAGAAGACGTAAAGTATGAACACGCAATACCATCTTGAACAACTCGCTGGCCAAGATGGGGGTGCTCGCCCGCATACCATAAGATCGACGGCACTTGCCCTATGCTACTCATGTGCATAGTAATTCCTACCTTGTATGGGAACGATCAACCCTTGCCAAGAAGCTTGTTCCAGCAAGTTAAAAAGCCTTTTGCCGACTTATCACGGCTGTCTTCGTCAACTCCCAAACAGAAACTATACATCTTAGTAGGACATTGCTCCACCAGATATCTGTCGTAGTGTAGCGTGCATGCAAGAGTGTAGGCTCCAATTAATCTAATGTGAAGCGCCCTATGTCCGGGACAGAGACCGGCTGCTAACTGCCTTAAATCCGAGGAGTTTCTAAGCAAAGTCCACCCTTGACACAGTCTCGAAGGAGGTTAAGAGAGTCCGCCTTGGGAAAGAAAGATTGCTATCAAACCAAGTAACATCTATGGTATTGAACCTGGTGAGCATCTTCCACTGGACTGACTCCTCATGGCTAAATGGCGATGTCTCGACAGATTGAGAACCAGAATCAACCGAACTAAGTTTCCCTTGTCAGAAGTGGGTCCCTTGTCAAAATTCATGGAGGGCGGTCAGATCTTGTATACCATCTCTGGCTGGATCATATTTGTAAAAATTCTGTTTGGACACGATAAGAAGACGAAGCTGTATCCAACCTTATGCTAACATAGCCTGTCTTCCATAGATAGTACCTACCATCAATCATACAACTGCAATTGTCTTCAGAAGGAAACAGCCTTCACTGGCTATTGTAACATTGCTGTCTTCGTAGATAGTAGCTGGGTCTCATCAATCTTATGCTACTATAGTGTCTCCCATCGTAGCACCTACCATCAATCATATGACTACAATTGCCATCAATTGGAAATTAAACAGCCTTCATTGTCTATTGTAACCATTGCTGTGTTCAGTAGATAGTAGCTGTCATCAATCCTTATTGCTACTATAGCTGTCTTCCATCGATAGCACCTACTATCAATCATATGACTACAATTGCCATCAGTTGGAAACAACCTTCATTGTCTATTGTAACCATTGCTGTCTTCTGTAGATAGTAGCTGTCATCAATCCTTATTGCTACTATAGCTGTCTTCCATCGATAGCACCTACTATCAATCATATGACTACAATTGCCATCAGTTGGAAACAACCTTCATTGTCTATTGTAACCATTGCTGTCTTCGGTAGATGGTCCATTCTCCGATAAAGTGTTCAAAAAGTCGTTTTTAGTGTCGCTCACAGTCATGCACAGTTTAAAGCTTGTTTTTGGTCTTTAAGAATGAATTCTAATGAATATAAATTATACTCAGGAGCTATGTTTTCAAAATGATCCGGACTAGATGTTGTAACCGGATGAGAAAGTATCAAGCAATAAGGCTAAAGATGCATCATTCTTGCTTTTCGCCATGTCGCCAGCCCAAATCCGTTCTTTAAAATGTGTCCCTGCTCGTTACACAAGAGTGCATATCACAGATTGCATTGCATTTTTATCAGCCTCTATTATGCACTAATTGTTAAGTTTAAAACATGATAATATTGGATTATTAAAGTTTCACAAGAGTTCTCTGAGAGCATGTCGCCAATATTGCAGACAGATACGTTACAATAATTCGAATGGATACAAAATTGCTAAAAATAACTGAATACATATGTTCCAATATGTGATAAATCGAGAAGATGTCAATGTTAAATTATACATGTTTTGCATAAAAATCTGGTTTCAACGTAACAATTTCCAGCCCTAGTAATGAAAGAAATCCCTCCTGTTACGTTCATACCGCGACAGATACGTTACGTCCCTCCTGCTACGCTCTTGCAATATGGCGTGATACATAAAGTCGAATACCATTTTTTTTTTTTTTTTTTTTTAGAGACTAAGTCGGTGAAGCACGTACTTTCATCAAGAACAGCACGACTAAGAAAAAGGCCCGACAGATACGTTACGACAGATACGTTACTTAAGTGTTAACGTTAGGCAATATACTAAAAATCGGATATATTTTTAAGATCACCCATGCATTGTTCCGTGTTCTGAGAATATTAAAGTTTACGATTTTCAATGAATTTCAGGAATTCCTTAATGTTGATATTTCGTCATTTTGGAGACCAAACTTGAACACTTTAACGGAGAATGGCCCAGATAGTAGCTGTCATCAATCCTTATTGCTACTACAGCTGTCTTCCATCGATAGCACCTACTATCAATCATATGACTACAATTGCCATCAGTTGGAAACAACCTTCATTGTCTATTGTAACCATTGCTGTCTTCGGTAGATAGTAGCTGTCATCAATCCTTATTGCTACTATAGCTGTCTTCCATCGATAGCACCTACTATCAATCATATGACTACAATTGCCATCAGTTGGAAACAACCTTCATTGTCTATTTTAACAATTGCTGTGTTCAGTAGATAGTAGCTGCTATCAATCCTCATTGCTACCATAGCTATCTTCATATATATCGGACCTACCATCAATCATACAACTACAGTTGTCTTCAGTTGGAAACAGCCTTCACTGTCTATTGTAGCCATTGCTGTCTTCAGTAGATAGTAGCTGCTGTCAATCCTTATTGCTACCATGGCTGTCTTCCATAGATAGCATCTAACAAGAGGAATAGTTCATTGGTAGAACACCAGCGGTGTCACATTCGAAGCCTGCTTTTACCCATTTAAAGATAAGCACTCCAGGTATATCTCCCCGTGAAGGCGACTTAGTAGGGAAAAATTCACCTTATGCAGTATCTCTTTGTGTGTTCTGAGGTCTCTGGACTTTGTCGGTTTTGTGAGCGCTCAACCATTCCACTTCTCTCAGAGCATATTGTTGGAGATGGTTGTAGCTCCCTCTGTCTGAATGCCTTTGAACTTCTACTGAGCCAGATGACATAGCTCGCTCTGAGTGCAATTTTGGCTGCTGTATCAGTTATAGCCTTCCTCTTTCCTTTAGGAATGCCGAAGGATGCCAGGCTGATGTATTG
>JAMKCH010020234.1:0-21271 GCA_023653785.1 Ophioderma brevispina
GACAGTTCCGTCATACAGTCTCAGTTAGCACCTTCAAATGCACATCTTGACTGCAATTAAGAAACCTAGCTGGCTGGCATCACAATGCAGAATAAACACCCGGGTGGGGGGGGGGCAACTCGAAATAATACTTTGTAAGACCCGCCTGCGCGGAAAATTAGGGTGCTTTGAAAGCAACACGCAGATCCCGCAGATCCGCGTTTAGGGTCTCGAAAATCTGATTTAGCACAAGAAAGGGTGTTTTGTAAGGACTATCCTCGCGTAGGGTACTTGTGGAATGATCCAACTATCGGTGATATATTCATTACTATTGGCATAATACAGTGATTTTACAATTTACAAACCATTTTTGTCGTCAGTATTTTGTACATCTGTACGGGTTCGGAGCCGAGACCACTGCTGCACGTCTGGCATTCTATTTTATACCCGAAGTACCCGTATTAACAGATGAGTTAGTGCGTCCGTCGATAACTACATCAAGCATTAAAATTGTTCGCAAGATATTGCTCGGTAATTTTTTCACTTTTGTATAACCCAGAATAATGTTATAATTGAAAGCTCTATTTGATATCAAAGATTTCAATCAGAAAGCATCTTTATGGCCGATATCTCCCTGGATCTATCCCAGGCCATCGTCACATTTTCCATTTGCGTAGCCCGGCCCTCCGAAGAAAGGCTTGTGTCACAACTTGAGGCGGGGGTTTGGTGAGCTCGTTTCTATTGGTTACTTTCCGATTTTTGTTATTTTTTATTGGCTATTGCGTTTACTAATTAATTCAGCGGGTCATATAAAATATTAGAAAATCGATAAAACATCAATGCAATAAAACAATGATAATCAGTAAAAATGATCTCAACTATAAAAATCCAGAAAAAAAAAAAAAAAAAAGAAAGATTTTTTTTAAAAAAAAAAAAAAAAAAAAAAAAAAAAAAAACAAAGAAAAAAAAAAAAAAAAAGAACAGAATAAAAAACATTTAAAAATATCTACTTCAATTAGAGCAATGATTTCGTAATTGGCTATTTTTGGTCAAAATATAAATGGTCAAAATAGATTTTGTAAAAAAAGTTGATACTTTGGATGGTTCAAGATGGTTTCTGGATGGATCCTTGTGTTTCGGCTTCTTTGGTTCATAGTTGATGAGCATTGGGCCTGGATCAAAATCATCTATTTTGGTTCAAAATGTCGATCAAAATAACAATTTTTAAACAAAAGTAGACACTTTGATGATTCCTAAATGTTTTTGAGTGGTTTTCGGTCCTTTCTATTTCAGGGTAATTAGCATTGCCTGAACCCGTTTGGCTATTTTGGTCCAAAATGGTCAATAATGTTAAAACAAAGTGGAGTACCTTGGATGGCTTCCCAGACGATTCTGGATGGTGCCCGTGTTTTCGGCTGTGTGTATCATATGTTTATGAGCATTGCCTGGACCTCAATTTAGCTTTTGGTTCAAAATGGTCAAAATTATGATTTTAAAAGAAAAAGTGAACACCGATTGTTGACAGCTTGTTTTTGTATGGTTCCCGTGTTTTTGGCTCCCGGTGTTTTCTGTGTAATCATGGTGTTGAGCATTGCCTGGAACCCAAATCAGCTAGTTCGGTCCACAATGGTCAAAGGTAAAGATCTCCCTTGTCCGTTGTCCAATGTCAATCCTTAGTTTAGGGGATATATTTCAATCAAGTCCTCATTTAGGGTGTTGATCATTATCATCCTGTTTTTGGTTATATATTCATCCGAGACCTCGCTTACGGTATCTTTGCTTGGGTAAAATCCTTGTTTTGGGTATATATTTCACCCGAATCCTCGTTTAGGGTATCTTTCTTGGGTAAAACCTTGTTTAGGGTCGGTTTGAAGAAGTTTTAGAATCCTAGCTTAGGGTCTTTTATGACGTCATTCACGCTGCGTGCTTACAACATTTACACATGAGTGCCTCCCCCCCCCCCCCCGGAATAACATTTTTGAAGACCTAAGCCTACAAAACATGTCTTCCAAATCTGATCCTTATTAATTGTTTCAAAGTGATTCCCTGTAAACTGATATCTGAGTGATAATATCCTCCCCCAAATAACTTTTTAAAGTTCGCTCATATCATTTCATGGACATCTGTCTTATTTCAAGCCACATGTCCGTAGAATATTATTAAATTTTACTAAATTTTCCAACATACCAAGAGATGATGAACTTTGACCTCCCACAATGCATTTCAGCACTTCCTGGCTTCCACTTTACTATGCGCGCAAACCTGCAGCTAAATTTGTACTGCTCGCACTCTGTGAGCTTGAATTCACACTGCTAGAACGTGCTTGCAGCTGCATGCTTACACGCGCATAAATTTTAAATTGTGATCAATTCGCGTGAAAGCCTGTAGCGCGCGAGCTTGGGGTAGCCACAATTTGCGCAACCCCCACTGCGTCGCACCCACTTTTTCAGCAGCCTTGACGGAATTAAAGTACTATCACGTTTCACTTTTTCCGTTCAAGCGCTGAATTCCACTGTGGAGCCTGCAGTGGGTGCGCAAATTGTGGCTACCCGCGACTTGTGCATGTGCGCAGAAGGTTCATCAATGCTTTGGTGCGCAAATTCGTGCTCTTGGCGTCTCGTACAGCTTGCAACGAGCCTGTCCGAGCCCCCCATATTTGATCACCCTTTTTTTAAGGGACTATTCTTATGATAGCTGGACTACTATTCGGACTACTGGGAAATTGAACTACCATAGAGATCATCGATCTCAACCAAGGTCCTCAATTCGCTAGTGCAGAGTTTACAACATTTACCAAGGCTTTGTATTACGCAAACGCATAGTCATCACTGTACAAACCAATCGAATGCAAGCTGAAGTCAGCAATTACGATGAAATAGTGACTCCTCAAGAAGGCACAGCGACCAACAAGGATCCATGGGAATCAATCCCCCCTGGCTTGGAGGATACTGAATGAACAACTAGCAGCCCTGCTAAAAAAGAGATTCTTCTCCTACGGCACGAACCATGCTGCACTTGCTGACAAATTGGCTCAAACTAAAGTAGTTAACAAATGGTATTTAGGGACAAAATTCACAAACAGGAAAATCGAAAACACTACATGATCGCGGAGCGAAAGTCGCACCTACTGGAGTTAAACGCGGGTCAAACATTAGGGGTGAAACTTAAACCACTACTGGTGTAAGTTGCCTTAACCCTTTGGACCCTGGCCAGGTCTTGTATAGTTATAACCCAGGACCCAAGTTTGGTTACTCTACTCATTTAGAAACAAAAGATATGGCCAAATGTTGACCTTTTATGTGCAATATTTACCAGTTTCCCTACCCCCCTTACAGACCCAGGGAAGGACCCAGATGGGATATACCCAAGTGGTTTTTGGCTCATCTAGCTCCCCATAATAAAGATTGGCCAAATGTTTTCAGGGTTAAGATTTTTCTCACAGACATAAGGACACACATACACGCCAACAGGGGGTGGTGCTAGGGGGCTGGGAGTGCTATGTGGCAGCGGGGGTTTGGGGGGGAGAGTATTTCAAAATTTTTTTCTAGCAAAAATGGGTTTTGTGCAAAAATAAGGGATTTTTAACAAAAATATTTTTCATTTTGTACCCCCCCCCCCACGATGTGTTATGATTTGATCAATGGTTCTTGGGCCGTCCGCCTGAGACACAGACATCGACGTAGGCCATTTTAATGTCCCTTCCGAACTTTGTTCGGCGGGGACCAAAAATTTGGTTTTAGTAGAGTATCTAGGGGGGATGTGCATGGGATACCTTAGGCTTCCATAGATATCCCCTAAATGCCATGGTTTATAAATTACCATATAAAGCATACAATTCTGCCTGAAAGCAATATCAGCTCTCAGATTTGGAATCTTTTGTAAGTATACACTTATTTAATTTTAATACAAAATCACAAAAACGTTCAATTTTGACACTTAAAGATGCACCTATAATGAACGCATGTATACTTGCAGTAACCTTCTAGTGCCTTCAACAACTAAACTGTCTTCAACAGCCTCTTATCCATACACGAATCCGACGGCGACGATGATCGCCCCTACGTCCGTGGCGGCGCACTCACCATCCGCCATGATGGGGGGGGGGCATATTTGCCATTTCTCGTTCTACACCACGTTACGTTGCCGCGTGTAACGTGTTACCACAAGACCGATAATTTTGATCATTCTGACGGCAAAATCAACATACTATTACACTGTTATCCATATGTATATATCATTCATGGGCCTCAGACAAAAATGTAAATTGCTCTTGGCTGCACAAATAGCGATAAAAGTTACAAAAAAATGGAACAATGCATGTGAAATTCACTCTCCAATGAGACATAAGAATGAAATGTCTGCATCCGTACCAGATGCATCGGTTCCCAATGGGGAAAACCACCGATCTACAAGCTTCTAAGGAATTGGAATGAACTTATTCATTTTTTATTATTTTCATTTAGTTTGCTTTAATACGATTGTTTTGTTTTCATAAAATTCCAATTTTGTAAACATTGTTTAAAATTTAGTTCCACAATGGCACGTACACGTACATCACTACTGTACGGGCCTACAGTAAAAACCAACACACGGGTGGGGGGGGGAGGTCATGCAATCCTACAGCAACAGCAAATTCAAAACGGCATCAACTTGCCGGTGCTATATGTTTCAAAGACTTATAAAACGGTAAGGAGGGCGTCTTTAGACTGAATCCTTCATCCTTCTATATACGCACTTTCCGTTACAACACTGTGCTGCATTCGAGGGGACTGAACTCTAATACGTGCTCAGAACGTGGAGGGGTTTTTGGTCATGAATAATTCATGATAATGTAAAATACGTACGTGTGGTGCGCAACCGCGCAGTATTGTAAAAGGCTGGGCGCACGTGGGGATGCAACAAGTACACTGCAAATTTGTTTTCTTTCATGATTTTGTTTGTACATTCATATTACTCCCCAATGGGCAAAAAAGTGAAAAAGCTTGAACCACTGGCATTTAATATGGCGTTAGCATTCTTCTGTGGGTTTACACTACTAGTTTAGTTCAAAACCGATCTCAGCCGCCCATCAGCACTAAAATTGCGTCTAAACTAGTTTCTATCTTCTTTTTCTTCGTCACTGTCGACCTTGTTTGTTTATGTTTTTAAATTCAAGTCATGGCCCGGTCATGGGGAATTCCCTGGAAAGCCCGCCCGATCTTGTTTTCAATTCTCCGGTTCTCATTGAGTTTATGACCAGTCAAAGATTAACTGCACTATTTCAGCATATGTCCAAATATTCTGAGCTTATCCGAGCCAAACAAGACAAGGCTTCGCAGTTTGTTCTGTAGAAGTAGAAAGTCCTTACTAGCCTGCCCTGACACGGCTCTGTCCAGCTAGCCCGTACCTATGGAGAAGTAGAATCACAACGGCTATGTTAACCGCCAACAAGTAACACTACTAGCATTTCCAGGCCATTGGTTAACCGATATTGGTTTAGTTATTTTTGTATTTTAATCACAATCAATTCAGTCCGCCATTGGTTCGTTGAAATTATACAACCAGACATTAGACTCATTAAGTCGAAGTGGTTACACAGAGGGAGGGGATGTGTCAAGACTCAAGTCCAATTATGCAAATGTTTACCTCATAATTAATGTCGACCAGGCAAGACTTGAAGTGAACACGAGCATAATATGATACTCTATCTTGGGGTGTTGGTAAGTTAGTATATTGGTAAATTATAATGTATACACAAGAAAAAAGCAATTCTTCCACAGCTTAATTGGCGTGCCATGATCTTTTTGAGTGGGGCACAAAACCCGAAAATTTTTCCCCCCTGAATCATTGGCCATAGGCCAGGATTTTGGAGATTTTGTACCGACACAAACATTTTAATGAGTTCATTCAAATTCTGAGGGGAGGGGGGAAGTGTGGGGTGTTTTAGGTGGGGGTAATAGCAACTGGGGGATTAGCCTAGTGTGTTTAGTGGGGGGGGGAATGAATATCAACCAACATCAACTTCTCCCAGTATTTAAAAAATTGTTATTGTTCTTGGTCAGCCCGGCGTTACTTTGTCCAGGCTTGGAATTACAAATTTTAGCTTACATGCACCAGTACATGTAAACTTTGAAAGATTGATCAATTCACAGTGTGAAAGTTACATGCACACGATTAGACATGGGAATACTGATACTATCATGTCACTGGACTCGGGCACATTTTAAGGCTAATTGACATCACGCTCAAATTTTTTAATCACCATCCAATTACATTCTAGAAATAAGCTAAAATTGTATACACCATCACAAAGTTTAATTTTCAGAACATCACGCATCATCATGATGCAGGATGTACAAAGTTATATGCCGAGAGAAATTAAAGCAAAACCCATGGATGCATGTGTGCACATGGTTAATTTGAAGCCTGGGTACTTCATACACCCTCAAGGACCCCGACCCATTGTATGTTTTTGCAATAGCCCAGAGGGTACTGTACAAAATAATTTTCTTTTCTGGTTACGGACCATAAAAACAATATTTTAGCTTGTGCATAAAAATGGAAAGAGGTCACCCAAATATTTTGTACATCTGCGGTAAAAAAAATACAAGATTTCTAATTCCCAATTGTCAGAGGTTTGATGATGTGACCGATGGGGTCGAGCTGAGAATTGGGTTGTGCCCCTTTAACATGTTACAGAGACAAACGGAAACATTGAAAAACCGTGCCGCCCTCTAAATTTTTTTCAAATTGATATTTTTTTGTCATGGTTGTCAAGCGGTTTTAATTTACATTAAGCCCCCTCAGCTGAAATTTTTAAGCCCAATTCAGCGCGATTATGGGTAAACAGAACAATTTATAATTGATGTCGCCGGCTATATTAATTCAGCAACGCGAAATGGCGTGCAACACCAAGAAAACCCACGCCTAGAGTTGATTCATGGCATGCACCTTCTTTTTTTGTTTTTGACCCGGGGGTTTTTCTTTGACCTTTGTGGTTTGATATCAAATGACTACGAGTCTATGATTATTCATGTAAATAGCACACATTTTGTTTGATTTAAATTACAACAACACTAAAAGTTAGCCAACAAATTCCCTCGATGCTTAGGCCTCTTATTAATTGGTCCTTATCTGTTTTGGGGATGTTATTTTTGTGTGAAATATGATCTCAATATTCTTTTAATGCATGGCCTAGACTATCAGTTGCGATCCAAATTAATGAAATTTCATATATCATGAAGATGCCAGTGCCGCTTTAAGGGAGCTAATTTTTTACTTGTAAGTGGCACTGCACATTTTCAGAATATAAATTTCTTCAATTTGCTAAAAATGATAGTCCAGCTCTAGGCATTGGAGAAATAGGCTTACTTTTACCAATAAAAATAACATCCCAACAAATTATAAATCAACATTAACAAACGCAGGACTGACTATCAAGGTGCTTGTTCCGATTGTTTTGGGACCCCCCCCCCCCCCCCCCGATTTACAGAGTGTATTTTTCTCATTGTCCTGAAATTTTCACACAGCTTCCAACCTCCTTTCTGTTCAGATACTGACAAAAAACTGCTGTATTAACTGGTAACTTATCAAATTATCACAGTAGTGAATAGGGCATTGCCTATGCATTTATCGCGTCTAGCACAAAACCGCAAGTTTGTTTCCCACAGGTAATGTTTTCAATGCAAGTGTCAGCTCCCTATCGAGTAGAAAACATGATAGAATAAAAATCGGAACAAGAATCGAACACGCCCCTTTAAGGGAACTATACAGCAGTGCTCTTCTCTTAATCACTCTCCTAATCACCCCAGGAGAGTGATTTGAAGCTCTCTTAAATGCTGTCTTAATGTGAGTTTCCGATTAGGGGGCACAGTAAGGTCACGTCCACTGCATTCACTGGGGCTTGATTTGTTAGCCCCCCTACTTTCTTAGAGCCGCATTTGATACAACTCAAAACTATTCCTTATTTTTAATCCTATGAGCTTCTTCCACCCAAAATAATTTTGCACCATTTTTTCTCCAAATCTGAGCAACTTTAAAAATTTGACCCCTGTTACCACTGAAATTGACCCTTTTTATTGATTTTTGCTGTTTTAGCCTCTAACTCTGAAACTTTAGGTTGTACATATTACACTACCCTTTTCTGAATCCTTGAGGTTAGACACATAATATGGTATACTTTTTTCACCCATGATTGGATAATTTAAAAATTTGACCCCTGTACAATCTTTGTCTTGGCCCCCCCCCCCCCCTCCTCTTAAGGCACCACTTGCGGCACTTAAGAATCGCGTTTCAGGGGTTCCTGTCAGCTGTCTACATATTTAACACGCAGTCAGAAGACCTTTGGTACTTGAGATGTGTTAGCAATGTGTGCTACTCCAGGGCTAAGTGCAAAATTTCCTATTGGACATAACAATGAGATCATAACTACAGTATTTACCTGAAGTATAAGGATGAGAGTTTCTTGACCTTATTAATATAAAATTTACAACATCTCTAAGTTGAAATGGAGTGTTGTTATTTTTTGTTTCACATGTATCAATACGCATCTCATGCTAACATTTTACATTCAATGCGCATCTGCAGGTAAGTAGTGAAAGCTGAACATGCTTCAGTCAAAAAGTTTGTCATGCCCATTTTTTGCATGTTGGCCCATTTTTCACATGATTAGGTGCCACTTTTTGAATGAATTTTGTCTTTTTTTTCCCTTCCTAGCATGTTCAAAATCATGGGATCAGAGTAATATTGTGGTTTTCCTATTCCTCCTCCTCCCTAATGGGTCTACCTCCCATAGCTTAACCAACTTGCTCCTGTCACATTGTTTAGGTGTTGTGATATCATAACATGGCCTAAAATGACCATTTCTGTGTCAACTGGAAATTAAGGATCATTTTTTGTCAAGCTGCCATTCTTCACCACCCACATTTTCCCTATTCCTCCTCCTATTTTTTTTGTTGAGAATAAGTCCCCACTTTTATTAAGATCACAATTAAGGAAATAGCTTTTCTTGTATAAGTATGATATGCACCCAAACTTCATCAGTGTGTGGATGTGACATTGGCCGTTCACTTTTACATACTTTTTGAAGTGGTTCTTAAACAAACATCAATTATGTTTCTTTGTTAACCAAAAATATTGTCCATTGATACTTTATGTCCTAAGATTATTGGACTAAAACATTGTTGTTAGTGCTCACTCTAATTTTTGTTTAAAAAAAGGATGCGTGAGCACTCATTGTCTTCACATATTTGTCACATCCACCATATTTTAAATGTAAATTTGGGGTGTAAACAAGAATAAAATATTCTACTTGTAAATATACTTTTTAATACAATTGGAAAGAAAGCTTTATAATGGTACCCTACATATTAGGATCATACTATCTTTATGGGCTGGGCAAATATTTTAATTTGCCCGTTCACTTTTGTCACATCCATCACATCCGTCACACTCCAAAACAACTTTCTTTCTTGTCTTAGTGTACCCTATTTAGTAGAGTTGTTTTGTTTAGAGCTGTTGTGTCACTAAATCACAATGAGTTATGGGTCCTATTATGCTCTTTAAAATTAAGCCAGACCACTCAAATTTGTCCGTTCACATCCCATATTGTCACATCATCAAAAAGGATTTTTTGGATAAAAAGCCTATCTAACTCAGCAACTAACTTGTTTAATTGGCTTTTTCACATTGTCTGGGTTATATTTTATAATGTCATTAAGGATGTTTGATGTATTTCAGAACCATTTCCATTTTTAATTTTTCCATAACCAAACTGCCGTTTTAAGCCTTGCTCAGTAATGCATGTGCTTATGGAACATAATTTGAAGCAAAGAGGACCAGAAAAACTTTAAAATTAAACTTAAGAATTTCCGGCGGTTTCTCGTCTTTCGTCTGCTCTCTCTTCTTCAAAGAATAATAGCTGTGGGCCGCCCATGCCCTTACGCCCACCCTGGCACATGACCTTTGACACTCATCAACATATTAGGGATCGCATGGCGCACCTATGACAAAGTTGGTTCCAATGGAACTTCAAGTTTTCAATTTAGGTAAATAATTTTACTTTTGCCCATTTTTCCAACTTGACTCACATGAGCACCTTTGACCTATGGGGCACCATGACCTTTGACCTCATCAACATATGAGGGATCCCATGTTGCACCCTATGACAGAAGTTTGGTTCCAATTGGAACTTCAACTCCATTGAGGTCGATTTAAAAAAAAACTTAACAATTTAGTGACCACCACATACATACAACATCCACAACACATACATACACACCACACGGATTGCTACGTGGTCCTCCAGCTAAGCTGGCGGCCCACAAAAATGTGATAGTTTCTTTGTCAAAAAATTAAGTTGAACTAATAAAACATAATTAAACCACTACTCATAATAATGCAATTGTTCCGGTCACAAGAACGACATGTCACATCCAACCACTAAAACAGTCAATTACTGGCCGATTTCCAATAAAAGGTTTGAAATTTCTACTAGTTTCTGTGTTGTAGGAACTCAATAAAATGTTTTAATTTGCGAGGCTTCTTGGTTGAAAAACTTTTATTCACATCATCTAGTTGTCCTCTCGTTCACCTTGTAATTGTCAGACATACAACTGTTTACAAACATTGATATCAACTTATCTATTTATCCCCTGGCAGCTGGCATTATTTGTCCCTATACCTATACCAAGAGCTTTAAAACCATGCAATATATCAGGCATACATTGATTATTTTCAGTGTGAAGTAAACTATTAGTAGGTCAATTCCCCATTTTCCATTTTTGGTCACAAAATACACCTTGAATTTTGCATATATCTGTGAAATATCAACCCATTTATTCAAATTTGTCCTAGAGGAAGCTTGGGGCATACTTTCTGTTGGCCCAATGTCCCTTGTCATTATAGTACAGTCAATGTACATTTTCAAATTTGTTAATTTTGAATTCATTTTTCAAAAAAGATTACCCAAAATTAAACAAGTAACTGAATTTTATTTGAGAGTGGTGAACAATAAGCTAGCCAGAGGTATTTTTATGAAAACGCTGTAGCCTTGGCAAGAATAAACCGGTAGTAAACACAATTTTCACAACTCACTTGAAAACATTTAACCCTCTGTTGATAAAGTGGCGCCTAAAAATATTTTGAACCGGGGCCATGTGTGGGGCATTTCGAAACACTGTGCTACATAAATTTTTAATTACGTACAGGACAATGTAAAATTGGCAGGGGCATGTGTTGGCACTGGCCTTTTTTTTTTATTTCACATAGTTGCTTAGCTGAGCACCCAACCCCAATTTATCACACGATTGCCATAAGTGCCAGTGAGATGGTGTTAAGCTAGTATTTTTATTACTGTTATAGAAGCATTACAAATTGCATGGTTTTGTTTTGGGAGGGGCCCCTTAGGCCAAGTGGGTTTCTTTTCTCTGCGATCATCTGAGAAGTTGTTTGACACAGGTGGCATAATGCGACGTCAGCAATGTGGTGTTAATTCTAAGTCCTTAGGGTTAGTGCCCTAGCTATAAATGTGGCATGTGTCGGCAGAAGCCTTTTTAATTTAAGGCCTACATATAAAATCTGAAATGCTGTGCCAGAATTTCTTCCTTGCGTCTCTCCTAATAACTTTCCGAATTTCAATTTCTTTTCAAAGGCTGCTTCAAGTTTTAGCCTAGTGTGGGTAAGTCACGCGTATATGCCTAGCCAAGTAGGCCTCCTTCATGAGTAGAAATTTAGAAGCCGAGGCCCTCGTATGCTATCACGATTTGTAGTGCATTAGGCCTAGATTCATTGTGTCTGCCCAGCATTAATCCTTTTGCGGCTTTTATCACTCTCATTTTTAAGGCTAGCTAGGTCCAGTCTAAATAAAAACAGTCACCTACCTGCAATCACATCATGTCGTCAGCCTAAGGCGGTTCATTCCTCGATCTGCTAGTTGAAACAAAATAACGAACTGAATTATAAATGCAAATAAACTCAGTATCAAGATTTAGGGCCTATTTCCAAAATAGTTTTGCCAAATTTTGGCTTAACCTTCATAAAAAATACTATAAAAAATTCGGCCTATAACACTAGCAACCTCATATTTTAAACCTTGTCAATAGCAACAGCCCCCAAAAGTGTTACGATTTTATGGTAACCTATAAACTAGCGATTCACAGCTTCGATGTGCACCTTTTATTTTTATCACCGTGCAAAATGATTACTATTACATTACTCCATATTTCTGGCCAGAACGTTTATAACATTTACTCTGAGCCAGCCCTGAGGAATTTAACAAATTTCTTGGCCAGGCACACGTGTGAGTTACTTGGTGCATTGTCTCTACACTACATGTAGGCCTCCCCGTGGGCAAGTGGTGCATAATTTTTTTTTTTTTGGGGGGGGTAACTTGGCCAAGAATTTACCCAACTGTAGAAGATAGGCTAGCTATGTCCAAGAGTAAAACTAGGTAGAGGAGGGCCTAGGCCTACAGTCTAGTCTAGCCTAGTCTAGTCTGGACTAGACATCGTAACCACTCTCTAATTCTATTCAGCTTGATCAAGGTCCATATCAATATTAGCCGACACATTGGTTGTTCATTAAAACAAAAACACTATATGTACGAGTCGTAACAAAACTACATGAGCAACTGTAACAGCTTTACTGAACAGCTTCATTTTCTAGCTACAGTCTGATTTAATAATTTTTTGGATAGGAATCGACACACAGCGATCGTGGACGGGTGAGACATGGGGGAACATCCGAACCTCGTTTCACTACGTGCAATTGGTCGAAAGAATGCGCCGAACCTCCGCGTAGCTTGTTGGCGCTTACACGGGTGTGCGTATCTCCTGTCCAAGTATTATTAATCCCACTGTAGGCATGTTCACTGTTTAACAGCCTAGCCTAGCCAAAAAGGGCTAGGCAAGGGCCAATAAATAATCCCCAGTGCGGACCTCAGTCAGGCTCAATGTATAACCATGCATACAGATTGATATTGTGATGTAAACAAGCAACCCACCGGCCATGTTTCTGACCTGGTAATCGTATGCACCTGATTGAACTTTTGATATCCAGATAATCTTCCGGGTTATGTTGATATGAAAATTTCCTGCTAGGACTATGGTTTACAGACCTTGACCAACCACTGCTAAGCTAGTTAAAGGCATTGTTACACTCATACACTGGACTAAGTCAACAAAAACCATGTTCCAGCATGTCAGGTAAACATAAAATGTGACATGTGTAGTCATGGGTACTTGTCGGTAGTACTCAACCGTCACCGGAGTTATCAGTTGAACTTGAATCAGCTACAAAAAACATTTTCTTACTACGGCAGTAGCCTATTTAGATAATTAGCTAAAATTTGCAAGGCATATGGAATGTGGCGCGTATGCAATTCGGCCTGTGGCAATCGCACTGTGGCTGTGCTGTGAGACAAGAAGAGTGGGTAGGTTGCTGGAGTGTGGGGTGGTCACTGAGGGGAGTGCTGGGGGTGTGGTTGCTGTGGTGACTAGTAAAACAGGGGTGCAGTAACAAGGTGCCGGGGAATTTTTAATAGCGACGTCCACAACAAACGCCGTGTTCCCGTCCATGTCCACTCCACCCATCATGATCAGACTTGGCCATGATTGGGTTGTTATGATATGAACTACAAATGTTAATTGTTGCACTTTTGAAGTGTTATATATTTCAACACATTTCCTGGCTACGCTCAATATAGGGATTTTGTCATGATTGTTTAGGTACCGCACTGTGCCATTAATCCTTGACTTTGTTTCCCTACATTAAGATTAATCTTGAAACGAAAAGGCTAAGAATCATATTTGAACAGGACAAAATTATATTGGGATTTGAGTATTTGACTGAGAAAAACAATATTTTGAATTTGTTTGACGAATGCATTATTTCAGTTTTATTTATAATTACGATATCGAATGCGGGCTAGTTGTACATCTATACCGTTCATTTAGGTAGTTACTTAATTTCATCATCTTGCTAATTTAGCTTTTCTTTTTTCCAGATCAAAGCCCTTGCAATTCCCTTGATTTTTTTCTCTAAACTCTTTTCCCAACCGCACTGTTTGGGCCAAAGAGCTATACAACAAAGCATCAATCTCCAATCTATGTCTGTTGCGGAGGACATCGTAAACACACTGCAAAGTCCTCTCCCTCCACTTTTTTTGGCAACGCATGTTCTTTTCTCAGATGCCCCGATTATGAGCAACCGCCAACTTGAGCCGCCATGTTTGCTAGTTATGCCGGAAGGAGGGGCCATAGACTCAGGCTAGGCGCGTATCTTCCCGGAGACCCCGGGCTCTTACGCATATCGAACGGTCACACACAAGACTTTGCACTAATACTAGGCCTGTCACGATAGTTGGGGTCGGCTATCTAGAAGTGACCTTATTGGGGGTGGGTGAATTACCTATTTTGCAGCGGAGTACGTTATATCCCTAACCCCGACGGATTTTTGAGTCACTATTTTTTTCTTATTTACCATGAGATTACTAAGATCTTTGAACTCAGGGGTTATTCATAGTACGGTATTTTGGGTGTGAACGATTGTTTATGCCCGATGGCTTGCCCGAGGGCATAAACACGTCATCCCCAAAATACTATAATGAACCCCGTTCATGTTACCGTACTTTTTACAATTAACTATTAGTTACAAAATTAAATCATTAATATAAATTCCGTCTGAACTTGCATATATTTACCACTTTTCGGCGTTCGTCACGGCACCATGCATAAACGTTTGTTCACACATCATAAGGAGATTTCCGCGTTTGTGATTGGTTGTGAGCCGGTCATAAACAAACGTTTATGGCCCAGCGTAATTGATTTTCTGATCACTTTTGGGGTAGGCCTGTAGAAATAGGTAGACCGTGTGTATAATGAGCATGGGTTGCTACGGCTATTATTGTCTCAAAAATAATATTGAAGCCCAATATACTTGACTATTAAACAAAAACATGTATTTTTTCGAATATGTAGTTGCATAGCACAAACATGCTTTCAAATATTTGGCATGTTATTGCACATTCGAATCCCCCCCTATTCTGTAATGGCCTATCCCATTTGATACATCGTCGTGCTTGTTTTCTCAAGTGTGAAGAATACGACAACCTACATGAAAAGTGACTTTGCAGCTGATTTTGGAGGATTTAAGTGTACAAAAATCAAAAATAATGTGTAACGGGTTCATGCATGGATTTTCATGAGTAAACGCTTGTTTGGGCCCTCGGGCCGGTCGGGGGTCCTTCGCGACACCAGGCGGACGGCCTGCCTCGGGCAAAACAAGGTTTCCCTTTCATGAAAATCCATGAATGAACCCCTAATTTTATAAATGGTCACGTGACGCTTATTGACCAATCGCGTGTACGCCCGATACATACGAGGTATACATGACCAAAGGTTTAAGAGATTATTTGTTTAATGTCAACTGTGACTGTACTGCCATATAAGGGTACACACCACTTGCACGCGCCATAGACTTGGTATGTAAAATGATGGTCCCAGAATATGGATTATAAATCGAGTTACCTCTCGTTTTGGAAAATACGGATTATATGATTACAACCAGTAGAGATTTCTCTACAAATATCAAAAATTGCGGATTAACATTTCGGTTTAGATTTTTAGATTTTTACTGATATTGACAGATGCCGTATTTTCCCGGTTCCACTTCCGCCTCTTAACCGCGCATGCACCTTGGTGTGTTATACGCCGATCACATTAGATTTCATTACATTCGAGGTTTTTCTTTTCAAAATTTGTCAGTATAACATTCACTCCTATCTGTTAAAATCCAAAATTTGGTCAACAAAATCACAGAATACTAAGAATATCTCACAATTTTATACACCAAAGAGTTATACACGTCGTGGATAAACCCTCGGACCGTATATAGGCCTCTGTTTTAAAGCCCCAATTTTCCTTTCCCTTCCCTGCCCGCTTTAAAAAATGGCAATTCCCTTTTTTTTTTTTTTCCTTTTTTTTTCCTCCGCTTTGTAAATTTTCCTCCCGAAAGGGACATTTTTTTCCCTTCCGCATTTTTTTCGCCTATTTGCCTGCCTTGAAAGATATATTGCGACGTTCTAACTCCTACACAAAGCTACAAATTAAACCTTGCAAATCGCGATCGATGACCCCGGCTAATATGCATTACATAAAGTCATGCTTAACCGTACAAAGCTTTTACTAGGTGCAACTTACGCCGGCACTGTTAAAGGCATAATTTCAATTGTTAATTAAATTACACCATCGGCCTTGAACCCAGTTAAAACAAAACTATCCAGTGAGTCAGTTTCACCGTACACGTGGTTATTACGTCTTGGAACATACCGACGAGCTATTTTTAGGCGTGCGACTATGCGCAAAGCACATTCTTGCAATTGCAGCATTGCGTCATTTTCCGAGCAAAATGGAGTCGGGTATCGTGATCGCAATGTACATAACAGACGATCGGCATTCCAAGTTGTGTAGGTAGCCATGTCCTTTTTGATTACTTTCCGATGGTCTATCAGAATTCTAAACAGGCGGTATTTTGGGATTGATGGGTCTGGCATGGTAAAACATTTCTCATTTTGTTATATTATGAATCCAATTGTTATATTCCTTATTATTTTTACTTAGGGAAAGTGAAGTTAAATTTTACTTTTTTGACATGTTTTTCCCTCTCTTCAGCTCAAAATTGCATTTTCCCCCCGCGTTTAACCTCAATTCCGCGGAATTTCGTCGGAATTCCGCAAATGCGGAAAACTGGGGCTAGGCTCTGTCCACTCTAATGGTGGTGGGTACCCTTTAAGAAAAGCGGAATTAGTTTTTGACCCCCCAATTAATGAGTCAAAAGATAGCTAATAAAATTTAAATGAGTCTTCAAATTTCACTTTCCACTCGTTAGCTTTTTTAGTTTTCGAGATATTGCTTCTCAAAGAATACCGAACGATACGCAAAACCACTCACTTTAGACCGATTTTTGAGTTTAGCGCGTCCTTTTCCTCCCTCTATTTTTGACCCGACTTAACGCCTATCAAAGTTTCCACGGCACCTTTTAAGTGCCATAAAGAAATCATATTTTGAGTTTACACCTTTTGAGGTTCGATGGTGTGGTAACCACATTTAACTGATTTAAAAAACCGTATGACATTTTTAATAGGTTAACATATTAATTAAAATTTGATTTTCGCCATGGTTATGCATGTTGGCGCAAAACACATACAAAAAGAGTTTTTCAATTTTTGCTCGATTTTATCCACTTTTCAGGTGCATGCGATCCTTTTACTGCTAAAAATCTCAAAAACTGCTCAGAAATGACAAAATCACAGATACAATTAAAAATTAGAAAACGATTTCATAACGTGGTCCAATTTGATTCATCTAGTACTCCCCATTGTTGAGATTTGTCTTAAAAACAAAGTCGGGGGGGGGCGTTTTCCTACTATATCTCTGCATATAGAAACTTGCGCTTCGCACCACTGCGATTTCTCCCCCCCCCCCCCGACTCACTTTAAAGTTAGTAACATATAGGATTTTAAAGGAAAATGAGAAAGTGTTATATAATATATTTTCTTGAAATATCGTATAGGACCTGTTTTTATATTACTACAAAGATTTCGAGGTTAAAATAGAGAATAAAAATCGATTTTAAAAGCCATGCGTAATGTAGCCTACTAGCGATTTTGGGCGAATATCCGTGCTACCTTGCCAACCCAGTATGCTGCTGCGTTTTGAGGCCGTATTTGAGTTAAATTTGCTTTTGTTTGCCCATAGTGAGCAAATCCTAAGAGAACCAAAACCCCAATAAGTTTGGTTCTGATTAACATTATAAGTGTTTTTTAGAAATTAGAGATATATAACAATTCATAAAGCTGTTGATATTGCTGTACCAACCCAAAACGGCGGTATAACGAGACTAGCACTATGCTTGCGCGCTTAAAGGGTACTCACCACCATTGCACGCGCCATAGACTTTGTACGTAAAATGATGGTCAGAATAATGGATATATCTCGAGTTACCCTCTCGTTTTGGAAAATACGGATTATATGAATTCAACCATTTAGAGATTTCTCTACAACATTCAAACTTGAGGATACATTTAGGTTAGATTTTTAGATATTTCTGATATTGCAGATGCCGTATTTCTCCTGGTTCACTTCCGACTCTTAACCTCGCATGCACCTTGGTGTGTTAATACGCCGACACACTAGATTGTTTTAATTTTCGAGGTTTTCTTTTCAAATTGTCCATTACATTCACTCCTATCTGTTAAACAAATCAAATTTTGGTCAACAAATCACAGAATACAAGATTATCTCACAATTTATACAAACACAAGAGTACTACAGCAGTCTTGATAAACCTCGGACCGATGTAGGCTGTGTCCACTCTATTGTGGTGTGTACACGTAAATGCACTTAGCAGTTCCACAAATTAACCGTTTCTGGCAACCCCAATGCCCAAATCGAGCAGATCGTGTCCTAAACCCCCTGAAAACAACATTGTATCCATTTTCATCTAAATACCACATTGTACTCGCCGGTCATGTTTTCAGTGTACTGAATAGTCCAGGCGTACACATTTTCCATGCACAACGAGAACGAATTTTGTTCGATCTCTGAAATCGATCACATCGGCACGAAGCCGTCTAATTTCTAAGAATCAACAACCGCATCGGCAGATTTCACGTTTTTTCAGCAAATACATGGTCTTTGGGAACTATCATTTTTCACGTACACGGGAATATATCAACATTCTGTTGTTACTTTATTTTGTCTGAATGTTTGAAATTTTACAAAAATGGATTTTCTCACGCGGCTGTTATTCCAATTTTAACACGTACTTAACCATAAGCGTTCATAGTCACGCAAATTGGCGAGATAAGCTCCAATTTTTACAACAACAGTAAAGACACTTGCCCTGGAATTCCAGTTTAGGCGCAGCCCTGACATCATCCTTCCCTAAAAATCCATGGAAATCCGGTGAAAATTTGGGTTAAAAATTGCGAAAAAAGTAGGTTGTAAATTCCTTATTATTTTCGTTCGTTAAGCACGTAAAAGGCCAATATGCGTCGTGTGGTGTACTGGGTGTGTTTTTGGTGCCAGGATTCCCTAGTAATGCGGGCGACGATAGCGGGTGTACTTTCGAGGCTCCCGTCGTACGTTATACTGTAACAGGCACTTTTCAAATGCGAAACACATTCTATTAAGTCCATTTTTTTAATCAATTACTCACCAAGCATGCCTTGAACTCCAAATCAAATTGACTAGCCCCTCCAACAAACAACTGTGGATCTTGGACAGTTCCTGTCAAAGATACCAAAACATTAATGATGTTAGTATGTTAAACCACTGATTCTGCAATGTTTCGTGCTTTGAACAGACTGAACAAGGCTATGGGTATGGGAAGGTGAAACTGAGGGCCACTAAACAGAATTTAAGGTGCGAAGGAAGGGTAGATGAGAATTATGTCGAACTTTAGCAGTTAATAATCATAAAGGGCTTGTTCTTAATTTTTGTGCTATCATGTCTCTACTTGATATGGAAGCGACACATTTACACACTGACCATCAAGTACTGTGGGCAGGGAGGAAACAAACTGCTGTTTTGATTGCACACGCGATAATGCATAGTGCAACGCCCTATTTACTACTGTGCTAATATTGATGGTACCATTAAAATGAGAGTGTACAATGTCTGTCTGCTTTCCCTGAAGTCCACAAAGGGTCCTATTGTGCATTGTTGCTCCAAACAGTGGGCAGACCAAGATTTGTTCCATTGTCTGTGCTGTTCCACAATCACAGAGAGTGTCCTGATTTGCTTCAGGTATAGCCCGAACTTCTGCAAGGAAACTTTAATCAGCCAGTTCGGGTTCTCAATTCGTTGAGGCATCGCAATCAGTCCATGAAGGAGTCAGCTCCAGGTGGAAGATGCCCACCAGGTGTTCAATACCATAGATGTTACCTAGCTGGTGACAGCAAGTCGTTCCCTCTACCATGCGACTCTCTTATACTCCCTCAGAGGACGGATTCAAGAGGTGACTTTGTTTTTAAGAAACTCTATCTGGATTTAAGGCGGTTGGCAGCAGGTTCTGTCCAGGGACATGGGGTGCTTCAAGGATTACTTGGCAGTAGGCTCTGCATGCTCGGCTTCACTACGACGGATGTCTTGGTGGAGCAATTCCTGCTAGAATGCATAGGTTCTTACGTTGGTCTTGGACGAAGGATTATCCGTGGACAAGCAGGCAGGAAGCATTTAATGCTGGATCAAGCTCTTGGCTGGGGTTGATCTTTCCCATCATAGGGCACGAATACTATGGCACATGAGTCAGCAAAGGGCAGGCGCGTCATCTTATTGGCATGTGGTTGAGCACCACATCTTGGCCAGTGGTTTGTTCAAGATATTATTACAATGAACATACTTTACTTCTTCGCTCTTGATGTGGGTCTAATTAAGAGAGTGCGGCACATGGTAACTATGTATTGCAGATTGGTACAAACTTTCCTTATTTTGGACACATTTTTTACATTAAGCTAGATGGAACAACTTTCCAATTTACCAAAATTGGAGCAACTTCTGATTTTTGACCCCCTGATACAAATAGAAATTGACCTTTTTACAGATGGGGTTTTGGATTTGAAGACCCATCTTTCAAGATGAAACCTTCATCCCCCTTTAAAGCACACGCATGACTCTGCAGACCAGCGTAAGTCGTCCTGTGCAAGCAAAAGACAGCATTTCTATCCACTCACGAAATATCGGCACTAATAGCTGGACTCACTGCACCAGAGATAGTGACATGGACCATTTATATATTACTTACCGGGGGTTCTGTTTATCCATCCGTTTTCAGTTCTCTGTCGGTCTGACCGCGTCTATTTTCCGGAGACTGAGGGTCGCACGTTCCTGAAAAACGTCGGAGGGTGGGTACCTCTTGACCGTCCGAAAGACTGAGTTTGTATGGTTAGTGGATCAAAGGTCATCAGGGGTCATTCAAGGTCAAAGGAGGTCAAAGGGGTAAACTTTGGTGTATACAGACGAAAACTTGGGGGGGGCGGGGGGGCAATTGCTGGATGACGAAAATTTAAAAGGTCACACACAGATCAAGGGTCATCCAAGACAGGTGATTGCGAAACCCACGTGATTTGCGAAACCCATGGGCGCCTTAATAATTGGAATAAATAAACACAACTAATAAATTAAATCATGAGGCGTTGTCTTTTTTAAAGGACATGAGTAACGTTGACATTGAAAAGAGAGATCAACAGTCGCTTCCACAGTATCAATCGTTCACACAGGAGTCCCAGTATCCCAGCATATAAAGCGACAATTGA
>JAMKCH010020235.1:0-50079 GCA_023653785.1 Ophioderma brevispina
CTTTTATGTTCTTAAGGAACCTTTTGGGTTCTCAGATTTTTAGAACCATTTTTGAGGGTCCATTCTTGAGGGTTCCATAGAGACAGACAAAACAGGATCTAGCCATATTTTTTCTTAGAGTGTATATGCAAGTGGAACATTGCTTTTACGCTCGTTTATGCAATTTTGTTTATTTGTGCGTTATAAATTGATTCATTATCAACCAACATTATAAACTAAATAACTCCTTTTTAGGGCAATTGTATTTAATATGGACAATGATCAATTCGCCTCAAATAGACATTATACAATCTAAATGTGTGTCGTTTGTGTATCTATGGGCAATCTTCCCTCAGTCTCTTGCATACCGCCCAGATTTTTTTATAGGCGGTCGCGGTCGGGTATTTTTTTCCCCCATCATATTTTTTTTTTTCCCATCTCGACAAAATCATCAGGTTGATTATAGCACAGTGTTGACCATTGGCTTTACGCACGTTTTATGCAATTTTTTATCTGGTGTTATTTTTTGAATCCGATTTATGGTGGGAGCAATCATGCTGATTATGTTTGTTCAAATGTTTCCAAGAGAATTGGGGTAATCAGGAGAATAGGCATTATCTTCCTCAGACTACAGTCAATATGCTTGCCAAGCCTGGGCTTTCCTCATTTTGACTACTTCAGTTTCTGTTGGTCCAATTTCAATACTAGGCCCATAATGATCTCCAAATTTTGCAAAACAGACTTGCCCGTGTCTTTTTCTCAGACATTCGAACCTCAGTGACCAAAATATGAAACCTTGGTTTCCTAATCTGAGGAGAAGATGGAATTATCAGATCTTAATTTTAACTTTTAAATGCCTTAACATTTGCTCTGATATTCTCCTCCTTGTTATTACTTTTACCAGTGCAAAAATGTCTCCTAACTGTATGTATTTTATGTTTAACCTTATATTCAATACCTATTACGGGAACATATATACCAACAACACTTCTTACGTTCGGTACGTATGACGCAACATTTTACGCAAAAATGGGTTTATTACGTTATCAAAATTTTAAATCAACCAAATATGCCAACGATGACATTTCAGAGGGGTTTGCTGGGACAATTTTCTTTGTACGAAGTTAAAGTTTGGTAGCTAATTGAACTCAAGAAATTTTGCTCAAATTGTTTAGTTTTATTACGTTTAATCCTTGAGTTTGAATGCGGCCTGAAAATTTAGACTGTTATACTAAACAAATATTAGACTACATTTTTACTACTTTATTCTAAAGGTACATTTTAATATTGAACACCATATCATTCTCATACCTGTTTCCAAATTTTCCCATTTTTACCAGACTTCACCTTTTAAATTACTGTTAAACCCCATTATTCAACATCTTCACGCGTTATGACCTATAACCCTAACATAAAATTACAATTTGGAAGCAAAAATTGTAAATAAACTTTGCTAGAAAATATACTACACATTTTTGAAAAAGGTAGTATTTTTAAGTACCCGACCGTTGTTATACTTTCCGTAATATTTGCGTTCTTGTGTAACTTGTTTTTACTGTCAGAAATGAACTCACGAAAATCGTGTTACCTAGAAATGTGTTTAAAAAATGTCTTAAATACCGTCAGTAAAAACTGCCAAATCTTAGTTTCCTTTCATTTTTAAAAAATATTTTCAAAACTCTTTTCCTCCTGTTTGTATTAATATAGTGAATTGGAAAAAAGTAGTACACACCATCTATTATTTAATTTTACCCGCATTTGCTATCAGTAAGCAGTAGTGAGTGATACGGATTAGGACTCGTAATCTTTAAGGCCCTGGTTGGAAATCTAATAGTACATGTATTAAGTTTATCGTATGATGATTGAGTAATTGGTGACATTAAAAGGTACATTCCCATATAAGAAACTGTTTTAATTTTTTATTTCTTCACGTTTTCCTTTGTTTATTGGCTTTTTTTTCAAAATTGTTTGTTGAAGTACTTTTTACAACCACGTGGTAACGTAAATAACCGTTTTGTACGATCCATAGTACACGGCAAATTTTGGTCGAGGATTGTAAAAAACGTTTTTATTCTTATATTGTTTAAACAAGTCCAAAACCAACAATAACGTTGAGCTGAGATTTACGCCGTTCTTTTACGTTACCTGCATGGTTTCGTATTTTTATGGCTCCAGTTATTTTATGTTCTGACCAGTCAATCCCTGTTTTTTTTAACAGGTTTATTTATAACAGTGTGGCCAAATTATACTTGACGATGTTAACTAAAACGCATTCAACTTAATAAACGATATAGGCTTTAACATGAGTGCTTACTTGGAATATTCATCACATTTAAGTACTCTATCATTACAAACCGTCCAATTCTCTAAAATATGAAATGTTCCATCCCTAGAAGCCCAGTTCAAACACATGGCCTGGCCTAAATTCTTAAGACAAAAAGTTTCATCTAAAAAATCTCAACTTTTTTTAGCTAAGTCGGGGTGACGAGGCTTTGGATCAACAAAATAGGCCCTACCCCTTATAACTTGCCTATTTTAGCATTAATATTTTGGGTCGGCCGTTTTTTCAGAGTATTCACAAACCGATTCGCAAGTACTCGAAATTTTAAAGACCGCTCTGTCACCACTGGCGAGTGCCAAATTGTGTGTAAAAAAGTTTTTTCTATGTAGGTGAACTGCGCACTATGATGAGATTGCGATTTTAGTCCTATTGAAATACGTGTTACACAATTTGGCACTTGACGACCCCACGTTTATGGCTGCATCATGCAGTATCACGACGGTGAACACGCATGCGTATTCTCCAGTCATTACGTACGATTTTTGGGTTAAAATTGGTGTTTGATCTACGATTTTTTCTAGATATTTCTAGCAATTGTACGGTCATACTAGCTCGTATCTAGCATGTGGTTTTGACACATCAAAAGATTTCAGACCAGAATTCCCCCGACATTGTACCTTCGACTTGAGATATTGATCTACAAGTGCATTGTGAAAGCTGATTAGCAACGTATGCAATAGAAATGGTCTGCGAGCTGATGACTGAGTGCTTTTCAAGTTTGACAAAATGCTGGCCGTATGACAGCACCTTGGCTGTTACAGGCAGCCAAGGATCTGACATTGACTGCCAGAAACACCAAAATAAAACATGTTAGATACCCCCTGTCAATCCTGCAGGATGTCAACACTTTGATTTTCCGTGCAGGATCTTCTGTAACTCGTGTAACTCGCCGTAACTCGCCTTTTTAATCTTTACAGAATATTAACATCTAAATGTTTTCTAAATTTGGGAAGTGATTTAAGTAAGGGTCATTTTCATTATGCCTTAATATTTTTTCAATGACATTGTGTCCCCTAATGAAATATTCTGCTGATGTTTTCATTCCTGATATTTCATTGAACCACTCAACTCTTTTTTGTTATGAAATAATGTATAATGAGGCCAATCGTTATTTGAGATATATTACTCAAAAAAAAAAAACACCCCCTCTACATTGATATGTGTTCCCATACAACCTTTTACTTTTGGCAATTAAAATAATTCCTCCTACCTTTCACGAGTGAATGGACAGACTAAAACTTTTAACGGTGGCATATCAAGTAATATAATTGTCTGACATGAAACTGTCTTCTTTTGAAAGTCTCTTAACACTCTATCAATTTCACTGTGGAGGACTCCTTACAGACAGGCAGCTAAATCTTTGGACGATCAAAACACTTGTCACAAACAATGTTTATGTCTCCTTTTATTGCACATTGAGCTAACCCTCAACTCCAAATCTGTAAGTTATTCAGTTGAATTAGATTGGAATATGAGTTTGTCAACGCCAGAACATTACTCACATTTCTTGAGCTTACGATTACGTCATCACAAATGGTCATCGTTGTCAGAAGGCTGTTGGTCCCCTCATTCCTCAGATGGCAATTTGTTTATAAAGAGTGGACCAAAGTTCAACTGATGACATCACTCAAATTATGATCGATAATATGTGGATATCAAAGAGAATGGGCCATTTAAAACATCTGCGAAAGAAGTGGCAGAGAAATGCTTGGAACTGGGATTTCACGGTTTTGTCAAGTTTCTTGGTATCACAGATCTTCTTCGCGGTAATAATCCACAATTCATTGCTATTGCTTGTTTGTTTAGAGGTATTGACTGAGTAAGCTGGATCCGGGCCGCGTGGGTCCATAGTAATCGGATGTTCATATCATGGCCCCTTTGAGGCTGGGACGGAATTTGAACAACCAGGGGTTTCTCCCTACTCTTATTCGCCACTGGCTGCGATACACATCTACAGCTGTGACTCTCTGGGACATGGACCGAAGGCTTCTTCTTGCGTACGAGGCAGCAGCTAAACATGTGTGCAAGCGCGGAAGGGCCACTCAAGTTGATGGTTGGGGTTTTGAGAAATTCTATGTCCACCGTGGTAGGGCACCATTGAGATGTTGATCCGCCCAGTCTGTGATGGAGAACCACATTGGCTAAGGCTGGCTCGGAAGGCCGCAGCCCCATTCGGTTGGCATATTGCTATTGAAGCGCCCCGACTCCTGTGAGAATCCAGGTTTTTAAGGTGACCCATCCTTGCGGGGGAGATTGCTGCCTGGTGGTAGTTCTGTCTTAGGTGTAATAGAGAGTTGATCTGGTTTTTGGAGTATCTAGCCAGGCAGTATTCATGTCTGTAAGATGTTGATGAGGGAACGGAGGAGTTTAGCGGCTTACTTGCGCATTGTGTCGGCAGAAAGTCGGCGATGAGCGCAGTTCTCTGTCTGCCGAGTTGGTTTTGTGATTATTTGAAGGTTTTATGCCAGCAGGTGCTTGTTGTCCACAAGGGCCTATCACTAGTTGTGAGTTTGTGGTGTTCTCTCCGAAGTGCTGCAGGGGCAATGCCCTCTTGAGGAAAGCACTGGTAGGAATTCAAGATGGAGTAGGACGGAGGCAGCCAGTGGTGGTTCTCAAGGTATCGTGAGTACAGTGTCCAGCTTCTTGTGTGAGAGCTGTTGCAACCCACACTGGGAGGTGGCATATTCAGCAGTGCTGTAGACCAGAGCCAAGGCGGTGGTGGTGCGTAGGGTCTTTGGGCTGGCACCCCATGAAGATCCAGCAAGTCGGCACAGGGGGTTGTTCCTCGAAGATACCTTGGCACAAACGGACTCGAGGTGCTGTCGGTATGTAAGCTGCCGGTCAAGCTTCACTCCAAGATAGGTTGGTGTAGGATGTATGGCAGAGGCGCTCCGTTGAGGTTGCTTTGAAGCTGGCGATGAGCAACTTTGGTGTTTGAGGTGGAAGGCAGTAGCGTGGGTCTTGGCTTCGCTTAAGCTTCAGTCGCCCAGGTCTGAGATATGCTGCAAAGTAGGGCCATATCTGTGAGTAAGTGTGCTCTTCTACTTCTGTCAGATGCTGTCCGATGGAGCGGGCAAGATCGTCGGCCCGTAGCCATATTGTCTAAAGTTGGTTTGGGTAAACGCTGATATTACAAGTGAACAGCATAGGAGCCAGTTCAGATCCTTGTGGTACTAAGTTCCTAAGCCGATGCAGACGACTACTATGCCCATCACTGGTCTTGAGATAAAAGCTACTGTTTGCAAGATGTTACATATGAAGTGTACAATGTGCCGATCTCCGGGATGGATGGTCCTGCGAGAAGAAGCTGAGTGTAGGCCCTGGTGCCACAAGGGGTCGTATGCTGCAGTAAGGTCCACCAAGATGACCCCTGCCTTACGGGACGCTTTTCAAAGCGTTCCTCAAATATCATTTGTGAGTTTTCAAATCTGGTGGGACAGTGCTACGCCACGGCGAAATCCTGCTTGTTCTACAGGCAGATGGGGTCGTTCTTCGACGACGGGCTCCAGCGGGTCCAGGATCATCCTCTCAAGGAGTTTGAAGGAGACACACGCCCAGTAGTGATATTGGGCGGTTGTTCTTAGGGTTGTCGACCGGCTTGTTTGTTGGGGAGTGCGATGATGTAGCTCTCCTCCTAGAGCCAATCCCAGACATCGTGCCCGCGTTGCATCAGGAACTCTGCTGGTATGTTCTCAGGGCCCTGGGCCTTTCCACTCTTTAGTGGGCTGATAGCAGAGGCTAAGCTCACCTAGTGAGAAGGATGTGTTGAAAGGTGACCCGTCCACGCCAGGGCTCGACGAAGTTTTGGGGATCTCTTTTTTGACAGAGCGTGGTCGTGTGATCCTTTATCAAGTTCTTGAAAAGACCATTGCGAGGTGCTCAGCAATTGAGTTGCAGTCACTGGACACATTTTGATGTGGTTTGGAATTTCTGCCGGTGAGGCGGTTTATAGTCTGTAGGCCTTCCTGCTGGAGTGTGGTTAAAGTCGGATTCCTTGGACCGTCTCATCCCAGCGCATCACGGCGTTTACCTGTCAAGCGTTTGTCAGATCTGAAGCCTTAGATGAAGATTCTTCCCCGCGGGTTCAGGAATTCAGAAAAATAATTGTTAAAGAGTATAACATTCTTCATCCCAGGAGGGGAATAACTGCGACGGCAGCCACGTGGATGGTCTTCTTTGCTATATGATAAAAGACGGACACAGTGCCGGTGTTAAGATTGGTCCAGGTTGGAGGAGGTTTGGTGTCGTGCGGGTTGGGCACCTTTTAGAATCCCACAGGTTTCTTGAACTGGTCCAGTCTGCCTGGCGGAAGTTCCACCTTTTCACTGGCTTTTGTTGGTACAGGCTTAGACTAGGCTTCTCCTGAGCGATCAGTGATGGTCTGGGCCTTGGGACTTCGGACAGCGGTTTCGAGAACCAGTACGGTGAATGAGGATGGTGTCCATGTTGGCAAAAGCACAGGTCAGGGTTTGTACGGGTATTACACCTACCCAGAGTTGAAAAGTGTCATGGTTGCTGGGGTCGTGCAATAATTGTACAACAGTTTTGAGGCCAGTCATGAGGGTAGCTCCATCAGGTTTGGTTTTTCTGTAACCCCAGATAATGCTTTGACTATAAAAATCGCCCTCAGAGTAAATGCAGGGTGCACCAGAAGTTGAGGGAGTCTGCTTGGAGCCGATGGTTAGGTGGCTTTGGGACATTGGATGAATGAAACCTTGCACATTGGGTCGTTACCCATGCCCAGGGTGGAGTCTGCAGGTGAGGGTTACCAATTGTTTCCATTGGCTGAGTTACTAGCAAAAGTGGCAATTACCATGGGTAGCGCTCTCGGGTGTCAGCTAGGGTGTAGCCGCCAGAGTTCAGAAGGAACTGTCAGTAAAGCGGGTGGTCCTCTTGGAGGAGAATCGCCAGTAACTTTAGCGTATGTGTGAGGTGTTCGATGATTTTTATCTTTGCCCTAGTGAGACTTTCCACATTTAGTTGGAGAACTGAGATGCCATCTGGCTTGACATCTAGTGATGCCTGCCCTGATAAGGGCACGTGTGCCAGACTGGCATCATGTAGTGTCCTCCGACGGGGCATGATTAAAATACGGCGAGATAAAAAAAAAGATAACAGTGAATTAAAAAAAGACAGTGAATTAAAAAAAGACAACAGATGTTGACGAAGCCTCAGTTGATTATCATTCGCCTGAAAAGATCAGTTACCGGGGTTCACCACGAGGAGGTTGATAATCTTGAACCCCAAAGATTCCCAAAGATTCTTGAACCCCAAAGATTCTTGAACACCGACGGCTTAACGTCCCTTTCGAATGACGGAATGCTTTCATGGTTCATTTGCCCAATTCCAATTGAACCATGTAGGAGAGCGCCATTCTGTATTTAATCAATATACAGATCACATCCAGAATTAAGTACCAGTATTCAGCCAGTGATCCCACCGGGATTCGAACCCGGGAATTTTTGGTAAATTTGCGCTGAGATGAATAAACCTAACAGAGATTCGAAGCAAGTATTCAATGAATTGTTTGCAGCGTCTGGATATGTTGATTCAACGATTCCTCGACCGATCGAGAAGCAGTAATCGTTATTCAATACATTTCAATGTATAACCCCAAGATTAGAGTTTGGTGGGCTATTTTTTAAATAAATTATGCTCACATGTGCGTGTTATTTGTCCAAAAGCCTTGAACACAGTTTAGTACTCAATGACTGTTACATATAAGCCATGGAATAACTTACAATGTATAACCATTTGTCGACTACAGGTAGAATTTGCTCAAACTTCAGTGTATAAACGACATTCTTGGATATCTTCAAAATATACTGAGTTAATTAAAATTTGGGCTAATTTTTTTCTCGAACTCATTTTATTAACAGAATGGGATCTAATTGAATTTTGACTTATATCTTATGAAAATGAAGTTATTGATGACATAACCAAACCCATAAAGTGTTAACACTTAAGTGCCCAAGCTAAAAAACTTCCGTTAGTGCCCAAGGGGGGGGGGTTCCTAGGGACCCAAGCCAGAAAACCACTTTCCCATGGGAGTTTGATCATGACACTAACACAAGTAAATGGGGGTCACGTAAGAACCACATACCCACAATAAAAATTGAAATCCGAACTTTGACCTATGACCTATGGCCAATTGAAATTGTCACTCTCCGAAAAGGAGTGGTTCGCACATTTCCATCCTCAGCAACTCCAATATAAGGTTTTGAACCAAAATAATTCATTTTTTTTTTTTTTTTTTTTTTTTAGAGTTTGGTGGGCTATTTTTTAAATAAATTATGCTCACATGTGCGTGTTATTTGTCCAAAAGCCTTGAACACAGTTTAGTACTCAATGACTGTTACATATAAGCCATGGAATAACTTAAAATGTATAACCATTTGTCGACTACAGGTAGAATTTGCTCAAACTTCAGTGTATAAACGACATTCTTGGATATCTTCAAAATATACTGAGTTAATTAAAATTTGGGCTAATTTTTTTCTCGAACTCATTTTATTAACAGAATGGGATCTAATTGAATTTTGACTTATATCTTATGAAAATGAAGTTATTGATGACATAACCAAACCCATAAAGTGTTAATGTGATCTGGTCCTAAGAAGAATTAAATTCATATTAGGTCATGAATTGAAGCACAAAATTGGATACAATTGCCTGAGGATACCTGGCTCATAGAAAACTTAAGGCGCCCATAGCGCCGCAGTGCGGCCAAGTCATTGCAAGCCGAAACAGATCTGGTTCGATACACTCGAGCTGTTAACAATGGATCACAACTTTGCTTCGGATCTCTGTACCGCCGCCTGCGTGACTCCTAGCTGAGACTAAGAAAAATGCTGTCGTTGATTAATTTCGACTTGACAGACTACCCATAATCCCTCACAAGTTTGATCATCGCAATTCAAAAATGCGAAATTTGCTGCAACTTTAAAGGGATAAGCAGCGATCTTGCGAGAGAATCGAAAAATGTGGAAATGTATTTTTTTAGCTTACAAAACAAAGATAAGTATGTATAATTCCATATAACTACTTTAATGTTGGAAGGAAAACACAAAATAGTGAAAAAATGAAGTATTTCAGGAAATTTGTCATACCGTCTCCCGCAAATAGACATACAGCTATGGCGTCTCACAATTTACACTAAACAGCTGATTGCAGTTTACACCAGTACAGAATAAATAAAGATAAATAATATTTGTGTTTGGGGGTCAAACTATACAGGTCATGTGCACAATATTACGCTTATAAATCTGAGATATTCACAGGGAAAGGCTTTTGTGATCTCAAGTCGGAATTTTGATACGCACGTATAAAATTATAGAATCAGATAAAAAGTACTGCTTTGGTGTCTTAATACAAGGATTTCAAGCCGACCACTTCAGGTTATGTTTCACACCATGCCCGTCCACAAAAATCGCAAAAAGTACGAATTTTATGATTTTTTTTGGATGTTTTTCGAATAGCAAATCGCTGCTTATAATCCTTTAACCATTTTTTACCAAAAGTCTAGAGGATGTCTCGAAAGATTTTTATGTCACCATTGATGTGAAATATGGTCTATAGAGACAACAGTTTTTGTTTTTCCGGTTGGACAGACCCCTAGGTTTTAATGGCATTTAAAGTTTTGCTTGCAAATCCTTTAGTCACGTTTTCAATGTGTAATGCAGTGTGTGTCCGCTGCCGATTTCAAGCAAACACCGTTGCCATTGAATCGTTGTTACACGATTGTAAACGGTGTACACTGTGACAATCCAATCCTCGCAAAAAAGAACTTGAAACCCCCCCGCATTCTAATGCAATCAAGCGTGATACTTTCTGTGCTTAACCAAACATTTCCATTCTCCAAACTGCAAGGGAAAGCAGAGCTGGAGCAATTGTTTTAACCCTTCCCCCCTCCCCATCATACAATGTTGAGAAAACCCCTTCACAACACGACACCGTGGGCCGCTGACAACAGTGTACATGGAGCGGGGGCATTTATTTACACCTTAATGCGCTTAATTGTTCCAAGAATTTTTTTGCGAGGATTGATGGTGTATCGTTTAGTATTGTGTTGTAACACATTACTGGGAATAATTACGCGGTCCAACTGTATACCTGGGGCGGGACCACATAATGAAATGGATATATGGATATATAAAAGGGCGTGGAGCTTTCCAATCCTTGGGCATTCGGTTACAGAGGACGCAAACAAATAGGGTGAATTGGATGAAGAGACACGCCAAAATGCCCCAAAATAGTTTTTTTTCGGGTGACAAAAAATCAAAGTTTATAATTTCCAAAATAATGTGGTCTTTTTTTGAAAATTGTTGCAAAAATTCACTCACCAAAAATAGGGGTCTTTGGGTGAAACAATTTTTCACAATTTTCCCTCCAGAAAAGGGATCTTTAGGTGACGGTAAACGTTCCAAACATGTGGTCTTTGGGTGACTTTTCAAAATTAATGGGGTCTTTGGGTTTGGGTCTAGCATCCTTACATACCCGTCACCTCCAAAATGGGAGTGTCACCCCCCCCCCCCGTGTATTACTTATTACCAGCAATATTGTGGTCATCTGATTACCCTCGTGTCAATCAATTGCTTGTCTTTATAGTCTTAAAGTGTGGCAACCTCTCAAAATAATAACCTCCAAATTGTCGCAAGGGGAGCCTCCGTGAGCTTAAAGTTTGTACAGCGAAATAATAGATATCTGTTTTTTTTTGTTTTTTGGACAAAACACGAAAAATGGTGATTATTGTCATCGTGATTGGGTCAGACAATTCCGTGAGGTACTTGATAAGGTTAGGCAAATAATTTTCCAATGCTAAAGTTATCGACTGTAATATTATTCCAGTTCATTATAGTGACCACTCTCGGTCACTTAATTGGACAATTAAGTTTGATCTTGACCAAGTCGATCGTGGCACTGGTTATTGGGAATTTAACAATTCTTTGTTGAAGGATGCTTAGTTTTGTTAATGTTTGAAAGATACCATCCATGAAGTTGTTAGACAGTATGCTAACGCCCACTGGCCAATGACACTAATATTCACCCCAAATATATTAAAGTTTAATATTAATGATCAACAGTGTTTGAAATGATTTTGATGGAGGTCAACTAGCTAAAAATTACTTATGTCAGCTCGGAAACACCAGCTGGTTTGCATGAACGAAAAAGCATCTTGCGAAGGAAATAAGTGAGTTAACAGAAATTTTAACTAGTGGGCATATTCTGTTAAAGAAGCGTTTAATAACCTAATAATGATGAGCTTTGTTTCATAGTCGTCAAAACTCAAAATGGACGGTGTTTCTTCCCCTAGCAAGATAAGTTGATGGAGCGGGTGAGAATCCAACAAAATATTTTTTTGAACATGGACAGAGGATTATTAAACAAAACAATTCTATTGTTAGAGAAGGTGATAACTCCTTATTGTCTAATACAGGACATTCTCTTCAGGAAGCTAGGCTTTATAATAAAAACCTTTACTCTCAACCGGAATACCGGATGATATGAATGTAAATATATTTTTGATAATCTTTTGCCTCAAATAATAACTGATGCTCAACGTGACACTTTAGAGGGGCCTTTAACATACAAGGAGGTTCTGGGTGTTCTAAAGAACAGTAAAAATTGTAAATCCCCTAGGCTCTGACGGTTTTGTGTACGAGTTTTTACAAATTCTTCTCTTTTTCTGATTTAGTTTGGTATCTTTTTTGCGTTTTTGAATTAGTGTAATATTTTTCTGGAACCTCTCAGTTACACAGAGGTAATGGGATGATTACCTTATTTCCACCATGATAAATCCGGTCAATATTTAAAAAACTGGCGGCGGCCCATATCTCTTCTTAATATTTCCCTGCGCAACTTGCTTCATCCTGATCGCGGAGAGAAAGTAAGCTGTCTGTGTCAAATATTATCATGAAACATCAGAGGGGTTTTTATGTGGGAGATACCTTGGTGAGAACACTAGATTGATGTATGAGTTACTAATGTTTGTGATCGAAAAATTCTCCTGGTAAATTTGAAAAAGCTGTTGCACTCGTTTCGCATAGATTGTTTAAAGAAAGTTTTACAAGTTTTAATTTTGGCCCATCAATACAAAATTTGGATTAAATTTTTTATAATAGGCAAATGCGTCCCGTTCTAGTAAATGGGTTCCTATCTAATCTTTTAGCATGGGATCGCGGATGAGACAAAGGCGATGGGAATAACTTTCAAGTCACTGGGAATTGATTTTTCTACCCTACCAATTTAGACTCAATGATTGACATCAATTATAATATGGTGTTGGTTTTCAATTAATAAACTAATAATCAGTGGTCCAGGCGTAATCTAACAGTGTTAGGTAGGGTGACCATCGTTTAAGTCTTTTGTTACTTTGTCTAAGCTTTAACTTTCGAATTTGTTACACTTCCTGAACCCACCTGAAAAACTAAATTAATAGATTTTGAATAGTGCAAGTCTGAAGTTTATTTGGAAAGGTATAGAATCGTATGTCCAGAAATCAATGATCCATACTACGCACGAGGTTGGTTGTTAGAATGATTGGATATGGTGAGTTACATCCAAGCTTTAAAGACAACTTGGATAAGGATAATTACTTAGTACTAGAAATTTGAATGGAGCAAACCTATTTTTTGAGTCCCTAATTCTATGATTTCAATATATATATTTATAGAAGGTGGGTTCCATCGATATTCTTGAACGAGTGTAATGACCAACAAATTAACAAATTTTTGGTACGATGTTTTATCAGCTTGGTGTTGCTTTGTTAAATGCTCATCCCCCCCCCTTGAAACATGCTGATATATTGAAAAGTTTGTTATGGTTTAATGACACAATAAAGTTGGTGGGAAAACGTGTATTATTCAACATTGGGCCAAAGGGGGTAATTTTTTGGGGTAAGTGATATTGCTGGATCACAGATGGCATTTTCCTAACCCTTAATAATTCATGAATAATAAATATTCCGCACCAATTTTGATTGAATATGTTGGAGTAGTGAGGGGCTTCAAAAGTCCTTTAACCTAATTGGACGTAATAAATGTCAAATATTTCATGTCCAATTTAAGCCTTTAAGGTTCTAGACGCTTTATGATTCCCGCAATCACTAGGAAAAAGTTTTTTCGAGGAAATATATCGATCAATGGAATATCAAAACGAACCTTCACTTGATATGTTTAACGATTGGTCCACTATCTTTAATTTACTTTTTAATGGAACTACAGACACCAAACTAAGATGGTTCCAATTAGAATCAATCATAGGATTCTGGCTGTTAATTCTGATCTTTAAAAATTGGTAAGGACACAGGTCTGTGCACATTCTGTAACGATGATGAAGAAACATTAGTGCATCTTTTTGGTCAATGTAATATCTCCTTTGTTGTTTGTGGGATGAAGAATATAGTAAATGGTTTAAAATGATGCTCTGAACGTTAATGTTGTTATTGACAACGATTGTGCTAATTTGGTATTAGAAACACCAGTTATCGGTCCTTAATGTTGATTTTTATTATTTGCCGTTTCCTCCACTTATAAAATGAAGATGGCAGAAAAATCTCCAAATTTTGGTGCTTGTGCAAGGGTAAATAAAAAGGTATTATGATCTATAAGAAGTTCATATGATTACCCAAAATGGGAACTAATAGTTTTTTGAAAAAAGTGGAACTACTTTTTTTTTTACCCCCTATTCCTCAGAGTCCCAGGTACGGTTTTCTTTTGTCTTTCATGTTTTTTGGTTGGGTCATGGATAATGGATATAAATATGGTATTTGGGCTTAGCCCTTCAGCCAATATTCCAAAGTTGGTGGACTTTTTCTCCTATCTCCTATGGGAAGGGCATCAAGGTATGGTCTTGGCACTTTGAGAGTTAATGTCCCTTAATTCTGGGAAGCTATATTGTATGCAATGTACTTATAGTGGTGATACTATACACCTGCTTGTACGTTATAATGTAATTGTTGCCATGTCAAAAATTAAGTGTGTATGTGCTGGTTTAAGTGAGATAGGACTTTTGTTAATAAATAAAGGTTTTCCCTCTGTGGGGAAAAAGATGGAAAAACAAAAATAATAATTTTCCAACAATAGTCGTCCCCCCCCCCTCATTGGCAGGCAATACATAATAGCCAACATGACCATATACTGTTGAGTGGAGTCAGCTAGAATATGCACCACTATGCAAAACTTGTCGTTAATTATCATTATAGCCTGGTGTGGTTTTGCGGCGATGTAGCCATTTTTGTCATTTGTCACCGTCTTCATCAGTGATCGCTTTCTGTTTCAGTGACGGTCCTGTTTCAGTTATCACATCCTTCACTTCCCTTTACATCAGCTAGCAGCTAGCGAATCCCACGCAACATAATAGCAGGCAACTTATTAGTCCTCTTTCAAATTAAGTCACTATATGGGAAAAGGGCCAGTGGCATTTCTTTTCAATATAGATAACTCTTGTAAGTTAAGTATTGAACAATGTTATGTAACCGACGCATAAGTCATGGTGGGGTGGGAGGGTTTTCCGCTCTCGTTTCTCCCACTAGTCCTTTCTCCCGGGAATTTCCTCGTGCTACGTAATTGATCCCCCTCCGCATTTTCCCGACTTGGTTTTTGGATTCGGGTGTGTTTGGTGCGGGTGGTCGCAGGTGCTTACCGGGGGGGCATCCAATAACCCGATTGTAGGAGGGCCTTTTGAGGGGGTAGGTGTATTGGGGGTGCCTCCCTAGGACAGGTAAGAAGCCTCGCCCTATGTTGGCCTGGGAAGTGAGGGGAGGAGAGCGTTTGTGCATGGGCAAGGTGGTATGGGATTTGAGAGTGCCGGGCATACATTGTCCGCTAGGGTAAGTGGTGTTTTTGTCTTGTGATGGGTGTAGGAGCGCTTTTCCGTATGTGCCTCCGTCTCGAGCCTTCCTATCGGTCCCCCGCCCCCCCCCCCCCCGCCCCCTACGATCTCTGTAGGTTTTATTCATCTCCATTTGCGCCCCCAGGCAAGCACACCAGCTGGATCTCGCCTCGCGCTCTCACTAACTCGCACCCTGATCTCAGAAGATTAGCACGTGAAAATCCAGAGAAAAAAACCGCAGGGAGAAATCTCTACTAAGTCTCCAATAGCCTGAGAAAGGTGGACGAAATTGAATGCCACTTTCAATGGATCATAATACCAAGCTGGACGCGACAAAAGCCCCCCCCCTGCCCATAACATACCGATCTAAAATCATCTGAAAACTATATTATACAACCACATGAAAGATTATCCCACAATATCGTGGGAAAACAGAAAAAAGTGTCAAGGTTAAAAGGAGATATGTCAAACTATGGAGAGTGAACCGAGCTACTCAGAGCGGTAGTCGATTTAAGCTTCAAACTAATAAACAATTGCGAGTGCCCACTTATTACCCGAAAGGAAACAGCAAGGACAACTTCGCCAAACGCAACAAAGCAGCTGCTCTTGATTGCCCATAACAGTTGAAGCACTTTAACACTTAATGGTCAAGATTTCGAGCATTCCCCGTTTGGTTAAGATAAAATATTAACAACAAACAAAGAAAATTGAAAAATAACATTGTGATCTTGAAATAGGGGAGAATATTGATTTTTGTGAGTGCCAATTTTGCACCAAAAAGAGGCATTTTATTTTTAAATTTTATGAACATGATACCATAAAATGTTGAACAAGTAGGTGTTTTTGAAGTTTAATAAGGGATTACATTAACTATGTTTAGCAAAAACAGGGGTGTTAATAAATATTTCTATTGTAACAGGGAAATGGACTACGGGGCAAATTACCCCTACAACGCCAATAGATCAGCGAATGTTAGAATTTTCATTGGCTAAACAAGAGTGACAAACTACATGAGCAATGTCCCTTCCCTGGGCCAAAATTTTATACAAAATTCGTTTGCACGGAAATGTTCGGGCAAGTCAGTTGTTCCCTTGCTACATAACAACCAGCAGGTTTTTTTTCATCCAGGCCGCAGTTTTACACAGCAGCGTACCACGTCCTGAATAAAAATCTAGAGGGTGTTTAAAGAATAGAAACTCCAAGATGGCCTCGACTCATCATAGGTGTTCTTAGGTTTGGGTCATTACGACGTCAATCCAGAACCATGGCAAGCTACCCATTGCGTGTACCAACTCCATCAGTTCAGTTTCTGTTCCGATGATGTTAGCCAGTCTAAAACCCTTAAACAACAGGGGTTCCTGGGGACCTCACCTGAAAAAGACTGCAAATTATCACACATACATACACGTAAGTCACGACGATACCCTACCAAAGATATAACCGATTTATAACTTTGCTGACACATAGGGCTTGCTTAAAAATCTTCTAATCCTTCGGGCCCCATTCCTCAGCTTACAAGTAGGGGTGTGTGTGTTATTATTTTCATGACAATGATATTGAAAATATATTTAAAAAAAAAAAAAAAAAAAAAAAAAAAAAAAAAAAAAAAATATAACCTTTAAAATATTAAAATTCATCATAACCCCCCCTGCACATACATCTTAAATTTTTACCACCACTGAAAACAGATAACACTTGCTAAAAAGACTTGTTTGTTAATTAGCCTTGTTCTTTCACTTGAGTAGGAGCAATACACATGGAGTACAGTGTACAGTGGGCAATTGTGGTCCAGTGGATACAACACCCACCCATAACCAAAGGTCCTGGGTTCGAGAGTCCCGTTGAGGCCAATGTGTTGTGCACCTTGGGCAAGGCTTTCCTCGCCTGTCACTCTCTCCACCCAAACAGGGTGCAATGGGAAGCTGTTAGGAATATTGTCCCATTGAGCGCCGCCCAAAGGTATGAGTATTCCTTGGCATTTGTAAGGCAGCTGACATATTCTAGTGTCAGCGGAATAAATGTAATCCCTTTGGTTACACTGTGAAAGGCGCTATATAAAGGTCGACATTTATTTAAGCTCTGTGTAATAGCATTCAGGCTATACTACCCGACCAAACCGGGCATTACCCGACCATTTGCAGCATTCTTATTTTGTTTCAATATTGACTGGACTGAATAAAGCTGCAAGTTATTGAGAAAAAAACCATATATACTCTCTCGGATGAATGAGTCTCCTTATTCAGATATTTCCTGGTAATGATTGGTGTGCGCCGAAGTGCATTGGCCATTGGATTTTCTAAGAGGGCTAATTAGTCATCTGATACTGTATTTGAAACAAGTTCAAGGCCAGTGCAGATCACTATACAAGGACTTTAATCCAGGTTATTCATTCTCTATTTGTAAAGATTTTACAAACCGTTCAGGGCCGCCGGATTTTTTTTACGGGGGGTGCGGTCTTCGAAAAAGTGGACCTTTTTTGTGAAACTGGACCTACCCCTAAAAATGTTGTCCATTTTTTGGACATTTTGAACATCTCATCACCAAAAGTGGACTTTTCGTCATATTTTTCCACTAAATTTTGGACCTTTGTATCAAAAAATCGCAAAAGTGGAACCTTTTCCTGTTTTTGTGGAATGTGGGGGGGGGGGGGTGCGACCGCACCCCCCTGCGTACGGGCCTGCAAACGTTTAGACTCGGCGTTCTAGATAGCCGTGTGGCAGGAGATATAGTCCCTTTCCAGTCCTAAAGTCCTCCGGGCTCACAGTCCCGGAACAATGCGAACAATGGACAAATCGATTCATTGACTCTCACGCAACATTAGCTTCACGCTTTATTGCGTTGTGTCTATTGAGCCCGGACTATGATACCCTGCCGGACTATGATTACTTTCCACACCGGTATCAGTTTGCTGTACAGCTACCCGTAAGACAGCAACGCTAAATTATTTTATGCAATTAGTTCTTATCGTTTAATACTTCTAGACTGCATAATGCCCGCGTCCATGCTAAATTCCCTGACAAATGGATACTATATTGGTGGATTATCCTAATTTTTAGAATCATTCCACAAAAGCTTACAGCTGACAACATCATTTTGGAAAAAGGGAGTGTGTGTTGATGCCAAAGGGTTTTTTTTTTTAAGTAAAGACCCAAATATTTCTTCTCCTTTCAAAAACTTTTTTTTGAAATTTTCTAAACATCCCATTTTAAAGTGAAGTTATGCAACGAACAATTTATGAGTATAGCTAAAACAACATTTTCCATTTGTTCATTTCGTTCTTCATCGGATTTGATTTGTTTAAATCGTGCATGTATGTGGTGACCGACGTGTACGTACCCCTAGAGAGTTCGCGATTTTCAATGCAATTTTTCTCATAACAAAATTCCGTAATTTTTTTCACATCCGCCAAATGTAATCACCCGACGATATATTTCCTTTGATGTGGTTGGTGGCAGTTTTGGCATTCCGTTAGAATTAAATTCAGTTTTACTGAAAATTACTAATATTCCTTTTTGGAAACCATGCGAGGTGCACCTGAAGGGTGAATTTGAACGTGCTTCCCATCACTCTATAGGTATATTCGTCCCAAATTAGCCTATTTGTCCCCACACACGGAAAGAGGACACATGGAAGGCAGAGAACCCTGATATGATTTTGAATCCAACAGCACTTTAGGAAGCAAATGACCTGCTGAGTCAGAGACACCAAAACTTAATAATTTCCTGTAATGGCCTTGCACAAGAAAGGTTTTCCTCTAAATTATTTAGATAATTAACTTATCTAGATTTTGAAATAAACTTGCCATATGTATGGGCTAAATTATCATATTTGGCTTAAAATCAAACTGAGAACCCGATGTGGCCAAAATGCACCTGAGGTTTTAGCAATGGGCTCCACTTTTTTAAATATGGGGTTTTTTCCCGCCCAGCGACGATATATGTAATTTGAGTCTTCTAGAATAAATATCAACATAAAAGAAGTTTTAAAAAGTTTTATTTCCAGTCTTTTTGTCCAATTCGCTTTTTGAAACCAATGTTTTGCCCCTAATTTGCAGCTCAAAGTAAAGATTTCATTTTGTTATTTGCTGATTTGGGGTTGTCTTATGGACCTTTTACATGTGTATAAATTTCGTGAAAAATTCCTTCCAAGGAAAGTGGTTCCATGGACCCCCTGGTCACTAACTGGGAAGTGAAAACCCCTTGGTCACTTAAGTGGTAAATAGCGCAAGATCGCTGTGAGTGGAGAAAGTTGCTGTCCGTCCGGCCGGCTACATGAGCCATTCACATGCTTTTGTCCACATCACTGTTCGACTGCGAAGTGCCGTCCTGATCCATTTTCCCATCCCGATCTTTTCTACTTTTACTTGTTGGAGTAATTAGGTTCAATTACATGATTTTCTGGTCAGAGTATGCATGAGTTTTTGTGTATTTTTATGTGGACTGCTTCTTGAATGGCCCGCGTGAACGTTTTGATTGATCGACGGGATGAACAACATAAAAAGTCACATGAGGCCATATACGATGGAGGATTACAAGTGTGAACAAGACACCGCTAGCCAACTGTGGTTACCCAGAATTGTCAAAATCAACAACAAATGACAAACATGCAACATGACCCACCAAAAGAAAACAAAAGGGATACCAACCAGAAGGCCTCCAAAACCTTTGGACATCACATTGGCACATGGTTAATCCAGTGATGCAAACGACCGCCCATGACTAAAGTCCTGGGTTCGAGTTCCGTGGGGCCAATGTATTGGGTGCACCTTTGGCAAGGCAGCTTTACCTGGTTTGCCTCTCTCCACCCCAGGTGCTAAATGGGGCGCTGTTAGGAATGGTCCATTGAGCGCCGCCCAGATGTATGGAGTATCCCTGGGCATTGTAATGCAGCTGACATTTTCTAGTGGCAAGCGGAGGATAATGTAAAGCGCTCTGAAACATTTTGAAAAGCGCTATATAAGGGCTCACAACAACTAAATCACTCCACCACTCCCCGTTTGGTTAATGTTAGTTAGTTACCGGTAAAAAAACAAAACCGGTGGTGTATATTTTTGAAGTCCTTTGGGACCGTTTTTCCAGTGATGGTGCCATAATCATAATAAAATGAAAGAGCTATAACTTGATCATCACTGAGATTATCACAAAAATTTTTTGGACTTCGATTCTGCGGTAGAAAACTAGGCCCTGACTTCCGGCCCTTGCGAAGCGGCTATGAGGCGTACACGTCGGCTCAAATAGTGATGGCGCTGTTCTATGCACTTTCTTAAAATCTATACTAGAATTAATCAACAATTGCAACTTCTTGAAAGTTTCGTTTGTGATCTAAGGGAAGTCGTTTCAAAAACTTCAAAATTTTTCACGGCGTGTTGCAAACTTAGAGAGCGCGATGTGGTACTTTTAACGTTTATTTCAATGGAGCGTTTATTTAGTGTTGTGCGCCATAAATGTCGACATATATACCGTATTCAGGCTTATAAGAAAACTGCAAAGGATTTCAAAACTACTGTTGTGAGTGTTGGAAGGCATTAACTAGAAATAGCGTATATGATCACACTGCGTATAAACTTTGCCGTGTGGGAACGAGACTAATACTACAACTTCCCGAAACGATGTACATGTTGTCAAGCCAAGCTGAATAAAGATGAGAATTTGTTTTCAATCGACAAACTTATAATTCCAATATTAATGAAATGTTGTTTTGACATTATTTAGGAGAGCTATGGGGAATTCTACATTTAATTTCTTAAGCTGCCCGTTATCGTATAAACCAGAGGTCGCTGTGGGAGTACACACATGTCCTCACAGCTTACGATTCAGGTATATCCATATGTTTCTTATTAGGGGAGGCAACTGGGTTGCCTTTTCCTCTTCTATCTGTTGGTTACAATACATAAATGTTTGAGTTTCTACTTACATTGTTCTAAGTTATTTGAAATTGTGTATAATTGATGATATCATAGTTGTTTTCACATTAGAATTGTATCATTGTTTTGTGATTTTGTGACATTGATATGATATAATTGGCCTTTCTATGTGAAGCGCCTATAGGCCTCTCTGTAATTAGGCACTATAATCAAGATTGTTATAATTTTATATTATACGGAAATTATACGAAATTGCAATGATTAAATATGACACACGAATTATAGTTAACACTATGTATACATTGAACAGAATTGGTGAACGACCAATTTTCAAGTTTCCTCCGAGTAGCATAGTGGCCATTTAACGAATCTGTCCACAAAGGGCTATCCAGGTAATGACCAAGACTTTGCAATTATGCCCAACTAAATTAATGTGATCAAGCCATTTTATTAAAAAATCTATAATTAATTTGTTTGTTGATCTGATCCTTTAAGGCATCTTGATATTTGGTATTTTTTTGTATTTTTTTGTGTTTACAATATCCGGATCTAAAAGCTAAGATTTTGTTCAACAAATCCAGTGTGACTTATTTGGTTAATACGTTTTCTTTCTTTCGCTCCCATGGAAGACTTCATCAGTTCTGCGCCGATCTGCTACTGCGATACCTTTGGAGCGTGCCAGTTATTTTCTTCAGCTGTTGTCTTGGTGGTTTTGTAGCAGCTGATCGAAGACACGATTAATAGTATAAGATCCTTCCTCTTCGCAACCCTCCAAGTAATACCTGAGGAAAATAACTGGTAAACTGGAAAGGGTGAGTTGGCAAGAGTGTAGTGCTATTAATATGAAAAGGTCGCAGGTTTTAAATCCCTCCATTCGCTACATTTGTTTTTTCAACACCCTCGTGCACTGGCCATCTCCAGGGAAGATTAATAATTTAAATTAATCCCTGCTCCCTGAGAAGTAGTTTAAAATTCGTACCCACTGTTTTGTTGCATTTTCTTAACAATAGCATGCCAATAGCGTAACGAAAGGGAGCATATTTCCCCCTCTGGGGTCTGACCGGGAAAACCAACTTAAGCTACAAACCAGGAAAGTGGCACAGGAAATGCAGAAGTAGTAAAAAATAGAAGGCAGAGAGGGACGGAAATTGATATGCCAAGGAAAATGGATGGACGTTGAACGTACGCGATGTTCAAATATTGATTTCCTAAAGTAGCTTCACACCCATGTTTAAAAGGGCATCTTAAAAGACAACTATCAGTGATTTGAAATATTTGAAATTTGCAGAAATAGCTTCAAATTGAAGGATAAGTTCTGGTAGCATTCTCATAAGTTTAACCTTTTCCAGCCTGTCGAATTGACAGAAAGGGAAGAAACGGCAGTGTTTCCCAAGATACGATTCTCCTCTGTCACTACGTTTTGTACGGAAGTGTCCGTTCGGAAGTGGATTCTAAAATTTCCTATTTTGCCCTTATTAGCTTGCTTCTGGTCTTATCTTTTCATGGTATGTTGGATACCTGTACTTGTTGCTCCATGCAAAAATCTTTTGATGATTTTTGTTCGATTTGCTGATTTAGGCAAATCACGATAGTGTCTTTAAGTTGCATAATTTTTCAATGCAAAGTTCAAAACTGAAGATTAGAATATATCTAGTAGTTGATAAATTTTGTTTTATATATGATGGTCAATATATTCGGGTATATTTTACTACTGCAAGTGAGTGTAAGTTGTTTACTCACCCTGTATGTTTGTGTGTAATGGGTTTATTTTTTTGGAGAGAGAGAGAGAGAGTGGTAGAGAGATAGAGAAAAACAAATCAAAATGCAAATCACGATATTAATTACCAGATTCATAATTAAGACCAACAAAGAATTTGCATATAAGTAGCAACATTTTTGACAAGTTGAATAAGCTGTTAGTATGAACTTTTAAAGGGAAGGGCCTGCAGATTGCCTGCTGGGTGAAACTCGATAAAGACGAAATACACATATAATCACGCTTGCGAACAATTAGGTATCAAATAGTTTTTAAATTTTAATTCACAGTAACTGGCGTTATTCAAATGTTTAGATCGTCACAAATCCAACACAAATAGACATTTTTCATCTAATCCGACTAATTTTGTGCACGGAAGCAAGGTCACTCAGTTACCTTTAGGAATCAAAGTAAGGTTTTCTTAAGTGTTAGAGGTTAGAAGCACAACACTTAACACAAACAAGACAAATGCTACCCAGTGACAATCAGTAAAAATCCCCCAAGTCAAAATCAATTGAGACTTCTTGCCCACCGTTGGAAGGGCACTATTTTGCTACCCGTGGCCAGCTGACGAAATTCAAATTTTATGTGGGGAACAGGTGGGACTTCATTTGTTTCTACTCTTATAATTTGAGTTCACCTAAGTCATAGATTCTGCTAATCATGCATTTATCACATTATCACCAAGAAATTAAGAGCAGAACACAAATTGTTTAGCTGAGCATTTATGTCAGGAATGCCCCAAAACTCATTTATTCATCAAATCCACATTAGGCCAAATGTAAAAGCCTTGAACTAATAGTATAATACAATCCCTCCTCCCTTGTAATTTACGTAAGAAGGTATATAAATTCCGTTGATTTTAATAATATATATAACAATTCATTCTCCCTTCTAATTTACGTAAGAAGGTATATAAATTCATTGATTTTAATATTATAATATAACCAATTCCTCTTCCTTGTAATTTACGTAAGAAGGTATATAAATTCCTTGATTTTAATATTATTAATTAACCAATTCCTCTCCCTTGTAATTTACGTCAGAAGGTATATAAATTCCTTGATATTAATATTATAAATTTTATGTTTTTTTAATCCTTGTAATTTACGTAAGAAGGTTCCAAACCTCTCTAATCCCTCGTCCCTTGGTATTTACGTAAGGAATTCCCAATCCATTTAATTGGGCCCAATATATAATTTTTAGTTGATCATTAAAATCTTAATTAGTTCTCTGCAATTTGCATCAGAACCCCGATTCATATTTAATCTTTAGAATAGCCTTCCCCGCCTTTGCATAAGAAAATCCTAACTCACATGATTCCATGTATTACATTGAATCAACTCCCGCAATTTGGCATCAAAGTTTAACCTAAATATATCACATAAATAATCTTTAAAATTTGGCATTTAATAATTTTGCACATCATAAATCATTAACTTTTAGGCGCCAAGGGGTTGAGGCTGTAAATGAACTAAAAAATCTGAAATTTACCGCCAACAATATTCCGATCCGGAAATTTGCCCCAACCCCCCCCCCCCTTTTTTTCTCAGTTACAGCCGAAAAAACACGCCCATATGACTAAATTAGTACCTCAAAAGATGTTTTCCCAAAACAAATATGACATGCAGATCTTTTAGATAATCGATCAGAAAAAATTACTTTAGTCACTAGCATCTCATGGGGATAATGAAATGACCTGGATGACTATTGAAACACCTAATGCAATCTGACAAATCTCACAAAAACATTGCTTGCCATAATGAATTCAGGCGAATGTTATCTTTCAATAAACTTCAAGGCCTAGGCTAGCAGTGATCAGTGAGAATGCTTCACTACCTTGCAATTTTCCATATCCACCAAAACCTACGGCAAATTTGTTGATGTTCAAAGTGCACCTATTGCCAGCCCTTTTCTTGACTTCCCTCATATACCAACATCCTCGCAAATTATCAGACCATATATTAGTAAATCTCGCGACTCTGGCAAGATCTCCCTAATAGCTATAATGTTCTCTGCAACTCTTGCCCTTATATTCCCCAAATCTGAAGAATATCATTTGAACCAAGTGCAATATAAAGGAGGATACTTAGGGTCTTGCCAGAATAACGCGCATCCTGTTCCCAGCCCGGCCAGTCCTGCACCTATTATCCTTTCCAAACTACAGATCCACCCCACATAGTGGGTGTTTCCTCTCCTGCATACCTGTTCATGTTGTCAGCCAATACCAGCGTTCGAGTTTGCTCCCCTGTGAACAAAAAGAAAAAACGAGGTGGGTATTCCAAATGGTACCCACACAGCCCAATGCCTAAAATTTTACGGTACTAGAATACACGCTGGTAACATACAGGCGCGCTGGCTGAAAATCTCCAACAGAAAAATACCAATATGAGAAATCCGTTGCAGCTCTATATGTCTGTACCAGTTTATAGAAATGAAATGATATGATTGGGCCTAATGATAAGTTTGAAGGCAGAAGATTTCCATCTACCCATACTCTTAATAAGCTCATCAGACACACCTGCCACAGACGAGAGGCTGCTGCCCCTAACTAAAACTGTGGGCAGAGAAGGCCGACGTGGTGTAAACCCATGACCTTAAGTCCATCCCTTAACGTTTTGGTGAACCGCTGGGCATTAGCGGCTCACCACCATCAGTCTGAAGAGCAACCTAGCCAATGAGGCTAATATCCCACAAACGGAGATACTCCAACACATGGCATACTTTGTATTATTAGCCCAGCAGCCTACCTCCTTGATCGGTCTTTGAACGCCTCAGTATACCTCTCAATTTCACATCACCCTCTTTGAAATGATATGTCACTTAAACACAGAGCCTGAGTATTTACCATCCATCTCCTTTTAGGGCATGTAACTTCACCTACTCTGAGAAAGCAAGAAGAAAGGCTGTCTTTATAAAGAGCCACCTCGTAACCGATGCACAAACAGATTGTAAGATTACTATCAGTCTGCACAGAATGGAAACGTGATTGGTCCACCTGATCACGAGTGGGCCTTTTACGTCTTACAACCGTCCTTCATTTTAGATACAATAAAACTATTGGTGGGATCCTCCAATTATTTTTTGTGTAATAAAATGAAATTGCTGAGATGTAAGTGCACATTGATGAAGGCATATACATGGAAATTCAAATGAGCAATATATGGCCCTACTTTGAAATCGCAGCTAGCCAATTGTTCCCAAAATGGGCCCCAACATCCCTAAATACAAAAATATCTAGCAGCCCTTTTGTAAGAAATACTTGTATGTTAGATAACGATGAAGCGAGAATAAGCTGAACCTTGCATTTTAACGTTTCTATAAAAAAACTCTGGAACTGGTCCCTTTTTTTGACTGCTGCTGGGGCCAACTCCCGGAACGCTGCCATCCTGGAAGCGTGTAATGCAACACCAATGTTATTAAGGTAACCCGGAATAGGCCTAGATCTGAAACACTTTTTGCTTCAAACCTTGAATGACAAAAAATCGCACCACCTTCATAATTTCAGGGCATTTTGATGTTTGCTTGTTAATAAACTCCACCGCGGCTCTGTGGTCTGACCTCAAAACTATGCGTTTACCTTCTATCCTGTTACCCCATAATAACACTGCCACTAAAAAGGGAATATTTCAACCAAGCTATCGATCTACAGTCCCCTTTCATTGCCTCTGGCCACCTACCCTGACACCACCTCCATCAAAGTACCCCCCAAAACCGATCTCCCCACTGCATCAGTAATAATTCAATATCATTAGCTCCTACTCAATACTCGTCTTGAAATATGGACACCCCGTTATACTCTCTCAAGAAAGAGCCACATACGCAACCTCATTGTTTGCACCAACTGTAGAACGAATTATGTGCCAAGACTTTTGGAAATACAAAGTGAGGTCTATTAAAGTCGAATGAAAGGCCTCCCTGGAGCTCAGCTTGAGTATGAAAGAAGCGAACCCAATCAATATTGTAGCTCTTGTAAGTATTTATGTTTAGTTTCAAAGCACTTTTGCACCTTTGTATTATTGCCTGGCAATTACCGACGGACTAAAACCTGTGGCAAAAACGAATCAATGTTAAGGCCTTAGTAAACACTATATTTGTAGGGCCTACTGCTTGACCCAGGCCAAAACAACACCAACTTGTCACAAACGACTCGAAGATTCTCACCATCTGTGACAAGAGGTATCACGAGCTCATTCACTACTACCCTACCGCTCATTAGGAAGCCATAGCAAAATGGTACGTAGTTGCAGCAGATCTGCAGCCCACTCAGCACGTGAAATTACGAAAAAAGGCTGGAGAGGCAGGATGCGCTCATGGAATGCTTTTTAACAAACATAATAGTTTAGACCCACCTTTAACACCCAAAATGCCACCACAACGTAAAGGCGCGTCAATATGCTTCTTAGCCATTAAGCCCCCTTCCCACTCTCCCACCGTGTTAAAAGCAATGACAAATGATGGATTAAACTGCACAACACTCACAAACAATACCAACATTTACGAGATCCCCATATTGAGCATGATAAATGGTGAATCATTCTTCTTTTTCTTGGTTGTGCATTTGAGACCTGCCTACGGTGAAATAATGAGTTATTTAAGGGAGGTTTCTGGAAGGGCCCTGCGATCCGATCCTACCCAAACTCTTCTCCTTACCACCACCACCCACTTTTTTTTCCACATCTTTAAACATCACATGCATTGATAACGGATATTTAAAACACCGCATTAAGCCAAGAATAATTCCTTGATATTTCAAAAAACCTCACCCTTGTAATTTACGTAAGAAGGTATGTAAATTCCATGATTTTATATTATAAATGCAATCCCCCCTCCCCCTCCCTTGAATTTCCGTAAGAAGGTATGTAAATTCCTTGATAATTAATTATTATGATACAATCCCTCCCTTGTAATTTACGTAGAAGTTATGTCCATTCCTTGATATTAATACTATAATGCAATCCCTCTCCCGTTGTAATTTACATAAGGAAGTCCAAACCAATTTAATAGACCTTGTAGTCCAACCTAAATCCCTCTAAAGAAAACCCTCTCGAAGAATTTGCGCAGACCGTTTATTCAGGATATGATCTTAAAAGGCAATAAAAATCAAAATGATAGGTGATGGTTCATACACACGGGCATAAAGCATCATGGGTATTATTTGAGATTAGGCCCCTTCTTACGGATTGTGAGCCAGACTTGATTCAACACAATTGCAGCATCTATGCGTGAATTACATTGCTGCCCCCCTGTTCACCGTGGCGTTGCAGTCCTAGAAAACACACCTGTTGAAATGAATCGTCTTCCCACTGGTCCCCTAGCGCTTGTGGATGCGGATATATGCCGGTTTTGTCCGCTGATGTGGAGGGTTGGCCCGGAAAGTTCGACTGCGCCTCCCCCTATCACCCTAGTGGGCACCAGCATACACTTTGGATGACACCGGTCGTCTGGCTTGCTATCCTTCCAAACAATACAACCACTTTTCCTTTATCGAAATGAAATTTCTTTATCCACGATGCCATATTCCCACTCTTATCCAAAAAATCCCAACATTCACAATACTCACTTTTGATTATTTTCATTTAAAAGAAATGTGGAAGACCATCCCAAAGCTCCTCACAAACTGATGACATGGATTGCGCCGTTTAAATATAGAAATTCAAATTAAACAACCCACTATTTACTACCGGCAAGCCCTCAGTCCTGGTCTCCAACATTGCAGCCCCCCCTAACTGCCTTTGGATGAATAGGTCTAGGATTTGCTGTAGACACTGTCATTGGGTAGGTAGATGTGATTTGTAGACTTGAATTTAAATCCCATGCTAACTAATTACATAGGTCAGCTATACCACTACTGATCCACTGCCAACCCTAGATCGATGCAGGGTCAACACACCAACCCTATCTAACCCCCCAATTCAAAACTAAGCTCACATATGGCCAAAAAGAAATTACCAACCTTTTCACAACAACCCCTCTACCTAAAATGTTAGTTGACTTACCAGACGGCAAAGTGCCGAACTAGTACGATTGTGTAGTTTTCATTTCACTACAAGTCATAAGCTCACCCCATCCTGTAACAGTTTTGCACAATGTTTACCTACTACTACTAACATCGCCTATAACATTCGACCCCAAGCAAGTAATAAGTGTGCTGTTAACTACCCCAGTGCATTGGACCATTACTTTCACTGTCAGTGAAGTTTGACATGCCCGAATTGCATGTTGCACTTTAAACCCGACACAAAATTGTTTACATTTTGAACAACACGCAAATTGGATGCCTAGCCTCACTAGATTGCACACTAAAATGCAACTCACCCGGACGATTAACAACATCATGTGTTGGACCTCATTCACCCGCCAGCATTGGTCCTGACTACACACTTCACCATCCATGTTGTTGATCACCTGACATTCACTGTTTTTAGTTAGCATCACTCAGATTTCACCGCCCTACGAAAACCTGACGCCGCCATTTTCCACGTCAGTGCGTCGCGTATTCTAGACTTGAATTCAACTCAATCGAAGCTCTGCCCTGGGATCTCATCTGCCGACCTCCGATGTAGCTTCCGCAGCTGTAATAACCGATGACGCACCGTAATTAATTGTTGATTGAGGGGGCGCTAAATTAGACACCAAATTTGCCCCTTACTTTATTTCCTCTTTCCTAACGCAATCTACCACGGCTTCGTCCCATTTTCAGTGTTCAAACATCAACCAATAGCACTCACCTAACAAAACCCCGAAAAATTCGTTGGCTGTTGATGAAAACGATGGTTTATAAAGCCCCGGTTAATCGAATTAATGAGATGGCAGATGTTGAACCAAATATCCCATGTAACTGATCGATTGTAAATTTTGACACCACACTTAATCCACTCCACCTCCTTGCTGACAGAATGCGATTTTGAGATTTAGACGACAACAAAAAAGCCGCAGGGAAGGCCAAGTCATGATTGGCTGCGCTAAACATTAGAACCTCACAAAGACCCACGCTACCACCTAGCAACCGAAAGTGGTGGTCAATTGAGGTTAATTTCTCGATGATAAATCCGTTTATCGAATAAATCAATAAACTACATTGTCTCAGATTTGTAGCTCTGCATGTAACCTAGAGGCATGTGCTTAATATTACTTAAATATTTGAAAAAAAATCAAATTGAAGGGTATCTTGCTAACCTACCTGTCGATTAACATTTTTTTGGGGGGGGGGGGGGGAATTTTTGAATTTGGAATTGTAAATGGTGTATACATGTATATACCGCAATAGACATTTTAATGGGACTATTTGCAGTGAATTTGCATACATTTGTAGTGTAGTGCAACAAGTCGTATCTACCAGTTACGACTTTGTTGCACTCAATAGAAATGCAATTTTTAGTGCAACAAAGTCGTATATACGAAAAAATGGGATGTCTACATCACTAGCTTTCCCGTGTAGTGCAACAAAGTCGTATCTACCAGATACGACTTTGTTGCACTCAACAGAAATTCAATTTTCAGTGCAACCAAGTCGTATCTACATCTAAATAGGCCTATTTAGCCTAATAACTCTGCAATAAATTGAGACTGTCACTTAAATGTACATCAAATTATGCGCAATGACCTCATTTTCATTTAGAGAATAAAGGTATGATTTGGGAACCGGTACTCTCTTTACGGACGAATTGAACCCAAGGCGATACCATTATTTAAGTGGAAGAACGAGGCCGGAGGCCGAGTTCTTCCACGAAAAAATAATGGTGTCGCCGGGTTCAATTCGTCGTAAAGAGAGTACCGGTTCCCAAAATCATACCTTTATTCTCATTCTTAAACATCTTTATCATTTAAGGTCATCTGTAACCCAATTTTCGCGATGCTTTTATTACGGCTTAAATATAACAAGAAAGTACTGCCACCACCCAGTGACAACAATCGAAACACCCGTTGAACGCAGCGATCATACGCAACTAGATGCAATGTTGGCAAGCGCGCGCGAAAGTAGCAAAATGCGTATGACGCGAGCGCTTCACCTAAAAAAATAACTTCAAAGCAGCGCGTACTACTGGGTTCAATTAAACGACTTTAACCGGGCACCAACCAATGAATTGCTTACATTTTCACAGATGGTTAAGAATACATATAAAAAATATCTCAATTTCGCCAAAAGTTACGACTTTGGTGCACAACATTTAAATGGTAAATTAATGCACCATGCTCAAATGAAAATAAAGAGATATTAAAATACATACGAAAAAAAGAAAAGCTCTGGATCTTCTCCTGGACCGGATGGAAACCTACGGTCTCTTAAAGCGGTTGACATGCACGCACCTCTTTTAGCGACACTCTACAACAAAGTCCTTCAGTGCGGCAAACCACCATCCTCATGGGCCGAGAGCAAAATTCGTGTTGCTCACAAGAAGTGGGATACCAGTGTTCCTTCCAACTTAGGATGATCGCATTATATGCATGTACTGGCAAATTTTTTTCATCAAATTATTGCCGATAGACTTCATGATTTCAACGTCAATAGCAATATGTAACAAAACAACTTCAAAAGCTTTTCATAAGGTAAAATGTTTGACCTGGAAGTTGGCTTTGAATCTGTCTCACACGATCTCATTCGGCTTACGCTCCGCGGAATCCGTTCCTTATGCGGTTCAGATACATCCATAAACTCGACTCTTCCCTCAATGGGCGTGTAACACCAAGTTTGTGGTTCCTCAGATCATTTGATAATTTTATATTCCAGGGCGACCCTCTTTCCCCAATTTTATTCTCTGTTTTCATCCAATCATCAAATCTCTTGAAATGATCTTGGTCACGGTTACAATATGAACGTACCAAGATCATTACAACGCCTTTCGCTGACGAGTATTGTTTAATAACTGGTAACAAAAGGACTCACCGAAGATTAATTAATAAGATTCTGACCAATAAATCAAGGGATTAAAACTCAAACCTTCCAATGCAGGTCATTGTCAAATTAACTCTCGTGGGGAAACAGCGTTCTTGACTTTAGTTCTTTTGGTGATGAGTTTCGCAATTGATCAGGGGCCGCATAACTTTCTTAGCTCTTAGGTTACATTTAAAAGTAAAAAACTGCCGAGGTTCATGGAATAATCATGACAAACTAAACCAGGGCCTTGGCCATATCGACAAATCTCTAATCAGAATGAATACAAGCTGCGAGTCGTATGCTGATACTTCTTCCATCCCTCCGTCCATCCCTCTCGACCAAGGCAGGTGCCCTTGGCGCCATAATATATTCTGCATTTAACATCTGTAAAACGATGATGAACGGTTCCAATATCCAAAGATCCCAAATATTTTGTGATCTTAAAAAACTTAGTAAGGGGATGGCTTAACAATTCCATTGGCATGTACAGTCACGGATCAATCCCGATCTTAATGTGTCTGGGAGTCTGCAAGGAATCAGCTGGTCATCATTTAACTTACGGTGCCCTTTGAGCTTATGTTGACCAAGCCCACATGGCCAAAAATCTAACAATATGCGTATTCAAAGCATGATTTTGAGTAGGAGTTGATAGGCTTCTAGAAAATTGGTAGTCCGGGTAGATTTCTCCCAACAACCTAGATAGGCTGAAATGTTATTCTCAAATTGCGCAATAATCCCACACCTTCAAAACTGTTGATCAGCAACTTGCAAATGTTTCATTTTCTATCTTTCATGCCCACCAGAAAAATACCTGGGAGAATTACCCATCTCATTAGTGTGCAATAATTCGTCGGCAGCTTCACATAGTGACGTATTCAACATTCTGGACTTTTTGGAGAAATTTGGCATACACGTTTGTTTTGAACTACTCTACAAATTCACCAAATTTTAAACCTCAATATGACTTAATTAGTAGCATATTAATTAACTCATAATGACGTATTGTTGAAAATCTATTCTGTGCAGGCCCATAGCATCGTATCTGCATTTTGAAGTATTCGCCTCGTCACATTGTGACGTATTTGTGCGACGTGTTGTTCAGTTCACGGTAGAGTTGGTATTTTATCGTTTTCATATAACGACGTATTTGGACGACGTATTTGTTATGTTCTTGTTATGTTGAAATTGCTATTTTGTCGTTTTCACATAGTGACGTATTTTATTTAACTTCATTGCTGTGCATATCTAAATAAATTGGAAGTTGATTAGTTAAGTATATATATTTTGAATTTAACTTATTTCGGCGATTTTCCACTAGGTTTTAATTGAAATATATGTTTTATTTAACAGTATGGAGCAAAATAAAATCGCAAAATCTTCAAAGCCGTTTTTCTCGAAATGCGTATTTTTGCAAATACGTCAGTAAGTGACGCGGCCGACGAATTGTTAATTTTCTGAGCTGGTCCTTCGGGCCGGTTACCCCTTTTATTTATTTTGTAAATTTTCCCTGCGTTCATGCACCAAAATGGAGAACTGTAGGTTTTACATGTTTTCCTTTATTTTGTCTTTTGTCGTATGTATAATGCTTAATAAAGTGATGTCTAATGTAACTTGTAACTTTTGTCGTGTGCCTTAAGGTACAAATGCAAGGAATTTTCGGAAATTGGGGATAATGCTATATGATGATATAAATGTATAAATTCCCTATGTTTTGCTATAAAGCTCTGCTATTGGTTGTGCTTTTTGAAAACTGGCCATCGACCAAGTCATACCACGAAGCCAAGGTAGTGATGTGCTCAACACATCGACCAAGTCAGAGACAAGGAAAGCGGTATGTGAAATCCTTTTTTAAAGGTAAATTTTCTTTTTAAAGTTGCCAACGATTTTGGTAGACACTTATTAACCCAAACTGAAATATGAACCTAATTTACGCGAAGTGTTAGCATTTTGTCATGAGTTATCAATGTTGGGTTAATGTTCTAAAACAATCGACTACTTATTCAGATCCAATCAGATTGAGGAAAATAACCGATTATTGACTCAAAGTTATTTTAAGTACGAACAGAAAATAATTGCAAATTTAACATAAAATCAGATTTAAAATTAGCCAATGTAAAAGTGCTTGTTTCGAAACATATAGTTATACATGTATTTGACTTGATGTATTGGTGTTTGGACATTTGGATACCACGGTACTTGTTTTAATGTTTAATAGCTCTTTCACATGGTCATATCATCATCTCTTTACGTTACATTAATGTAAAAATACAATATCTAAAGTAAGTTGGTAGAAAAATTAAATGAAGCAATGTTCGAAAAGCTACTGGCCCGAAATAGAACATGACTTTAAACACCAATTACACAGAAAAAATCTTAAACACTACTCAAGTACATGGATTTTGATTGTCAGCTTACAAGTTAATTTGGGATGATTTGTTGATACAAACAATTACTCACAAAAGCATTTCAGTATAATAAATACAGTAACATTATATATTGAAGCAAAAGATTTTTCTTTCATCAACATCGAAATGTTATCATTATAATGATTCCCAGATAGCTGTATGGGAATGGTCTGAATGTTGCAGCTAACAACTTGGCCCTGTTTAATGTAACGGTCACTTTTTGTATTCGCCACAAAGATATTCTGGTCAATCTCTATTAAACTATTTATTTTCATAGGGCGTCTCGTAGCTAAACGGAATAAATATTGAAGATGAAGATCTCTTCAGGAAATCGTCTTGATATTCCGACACCTCGCATTACTGTGAACGGATGCAATGCACACGATGACGTTTAGATTTCCTAAAGAATCTACTCTCCGGAAAGTGGCTGCCTGATATTCGGGTGCGTATTGATATGCACTTTCCTTTTTAAAAGTGTTTTGTTAGCATTGCGTATCCCTTCTGTAATAAGTGGACTTTATTGTCCACCACTACCGTTACATCACACTTTCCAGATATGGCTGTTGTAGTGGAGGAAAGCGCGCTTCTTGTCCAATTAAGCTCTGAATTAAAATCCCTGTTCCTGCCGAAACCAAGGCCCAAAGTGGTAAAATTAATCTGTGTGATTTGATCAACTATTTGAAAATCTGAAAGTAAATAGGTCATAGAGCCCATAACCGAACCCTGCATTCTCCTGGGAAATTTGGAGACCACTGTTTTTTTTGGAAACGTCGTTATAGCTATCAAATCAGGTTTGAAAAAAAGAGTGAAGGCTCTTTTTTTCATATGTCGGTCATATTTCACTAATACGCATTTTTTGACACCCAAAAACCTTATTTTGAAATCAAAATCCATGCACTATGTGCACTGTTAAAAATGTTCCTAATTTTATTTAGACCATACTTAAAACCTTTAAAGTTACGGTAACCCAATTATTCAATTATCTCACGCTTTATTACCTATACATAACTAAAATTACAATTTGGAAGCAGAAAAATGTAAATAACAGTGTGTAAAAAATAAATACTACAACATTTTGAAAAAGGTTTATTTATACGTTGACCGTTATTATATTGTCCGGTCTTTGGGTCTATGGATCGTGTGTCACCTTCATTTCCTATAGCAAAAGCGTCCCCGTCGCGGCCCTGGTACAGCCTATCCGGCAGTCTATCTTCGGTTTTATTTCATATTCCTGTCAACTGTGCCGGCTATGCTCACATACTTTGGCTTTTTTATATTGCTCTTAAGGTTTTAAATTGTTATAATTTGCATTGTTTATATTGATCATCTGTCTATGCCATTATACTTGGGTCTTTTTAAGGCCGGCATTTAGACGGTGTTCGCTGACCTGACCTGCTGACACAGCTCTGATCCTTTTTACTACACTGCTTCTTGTAAAGCTATCTGTAATTTTGTATTCTTTGTATTACTATCTGTAATTTGTATTTAAGAATTGTAATTTATCTTTTTATGTTTTCTGTAAAATTGTAGTTTTGGGATATAAATCCATGAAATTCAATAGACAGAGAGCCCATCGGGGAGGGAAGCACATTAAACCGTAGAAGCATGCCAGAGTGACTGTCCCTCACCAAACATTCACAGGGATGATCGTACCTTACCATTTTCCACATTCCCGGCTACCGGCCATTGAAATTTAATCCTATATCCACCATCCAGGACCCCGACCGCACCTCAGCTTGTCCAGACATCTAAAAACCAAAAATGGTCCCATCATGACTGGGCCGTCAACACGGACTCCAGCAACATCCGTGACATTCCTAAACATAATGAAAAATCTTCCTCAACATCCGTCTATGGAATGCCCGTTCTTCTGTCCGTAAAAAGACGTCTCTTAGTTTAGGATGACATTATTGAGAATGACGTGGACATTTTTGTGATAACGAACCTGGTTGCTGAAATCGATCTTAAAAAAACTTAGTAAGGGGATGGCTTCAAACTTTCCATTGGCCTGTACAGTCCACTGATCATATCCCCAGATCTAATGTGTTTCTGGGAGCTGTCAAGGAATCACGCTGGTCCTCATTTAACTTACGGTGCCCTTTGAGCTTAATGTCGACCAATGGAGCCCACATAGAAAATCTAAAAAATATGCATATATTCAAGCAGATTTGAGTAGAGTTGATATCTTCTAGAAATTGGTATCCTGGGTAGATTTCTCGCCAACACCTGAAGATAGGAAATTTCTTCTCAAATTGGGCGCAATAATATCCCCACACCTTTCACAAACTTTTAGAAAAAATCAGCAAATTGGCAATTTTCTAATCATGCCTTTGTCTATCTTTCATTGCCCAATAACATACCTGGGAGAATTAGCCCATCTACCTTCATTAGTGTGGCAATAATTCGTGTCCGGGGCCGCGTCACCATAAGTGCACTATTCAACGATATTCGACTTTTTTGAGAAATTTGGCATACCCGTTTGTTTGAACTACTCTAAGGACAAGATTCAAACCAAATAATGAACCTCATATGACTTATTAGTAGCTCTTAATTAACTCATATGACGGATTTTGTGAAATCTATTCTGTGCAGGCCCATAGCATCGTAACTACATTTTGAAGTATTCTCCGCGTCCACATTGTGACGTATTTGTGCGACGTGTTGTTCAGGTTCACGGTAGAGTTGGTATTTTAAAAAAAATCGTATTTTCGATATAACGACGTATTTGGACGACGTATTTGTTAGGTTTCTTGTTATGTTGAAATTGCTATTTTGTCGTTTCCCGCACATAGTGACGTATTTTATTTATTCATTGCTGTGCATATCTAAATAAATTGGAAGTTGATTAGTTAAGATATATTTTGAATTAACATTATTTCGGGCGATTTCCCACTAGTTTTTAATTGAAAATATATGTTTATTTAAACAGTATGGAGCAAATAAAATCGCAAAATCTTCAAAGCCGTTTTTCTCGAAATGCGTATTGTTTGCAACTACGTCATTCAGTGACGCGGCCGACGATTGTTTATTTTTCTGAGCTGGTCTTCGGGCCGGTACCCCCACCTTTTAAGTTATTTTGTAATTTTCCCGCGTTCATGCACGCAAAAGGAGAACTGTAGTTTTTACATTTTTCCTTAAGTTTTGTCTTTTTGTCGTAATGTATAATGTAATAACTTGATTCCTAATGTAACTTGTAACTTTTGTTGTCCGTGTTGCCTTAAGGGACATAATGCAAGGAATTGTTCCGGAAATTGGGATAAGATGCTATACATGATGATATAAATGTATCAATTCCCTATGTTTTGCTATAAAGCTCTGCTATTTGTTTGCTTTTGAAAACTGGCCATCGACCAATTCATACCCGAAGCCCTAAGGTAGTGGATGTGTGCTATCCCACATCGACCAAGTCAGAGACAAGGAAAGCGGTATGTGAAATCCCTTTTTGGATTTTCTTTTAAGTTGCCAACGATTTTGGTAGACATTATTAACAAACCGTGACTATGAACTAATTACCGCGAAGGTGTAGCAGATTTGTCATGAGTTATCAATGTTTGTTAATGTTTTTAAACAATCCGAATAAACTTATTCAGATCACTCAATTGAGGAACATAACCGATTATAAGAATTAAGACTCAAGTTCTTTCTAAGTACAACAAAGAAAATAATTTTTCAATTTAACATCAACACTCAAGATTTAAAATTAACCAATGTAAAAGTGCAATTTGTTTTCGCACAGTCAGTCTTACCTGTATTTGGACTTGTCTGTATCTGGGTGTTTTGGTTGACATTTTGGATACCACGGTACCATTGTTTTAAAATAAATGTTAATAGCTCTTTTCACCTGGTCCTAGGATCATCATCTCTTTATGTTACATGCATGTAGAAAATCCAATCATCGAAGTACAGTTTTGTAGAAAAATTAATTAAGTGAAGTTCGAACGGCCCTACGGCCCGAAATAGAACTGACTTTAAAATATACCCAATTTACATACAAGCACAGAAAAAAAATCTTAACCACTACGCAGTACAGGATTGATGTCAAGCTTACAAAGTTAATTTGGATGATGTTGTTGATACAAACAATTATCAAAGCAATTTCAGTATAATAAATAGAGTAACATTATCTATGAAGCACAATTTCGTTCATCAACATCGAAATGTTTATCTAATTATAATGATTCCAAATTCTGTATGGGAATGGTCTGCAATGTGCAGCTAACAACTCTGCCCCTTTTATGATTAACAGGGTCACATTTTGTAAAAAAATTCGACCACAAACCAAAGATATTCTGGCAAATACTCTATTAACTATTTATTTCATAGGGCTTCTCGTACTACACGGATATATTGACGATGAAAGTCTCTTCAGGAAATCGCTTGAGTATTGGTCTGCCGGACACTACTACTGCCCCCATACGGTGAAGGATGCAATGCCCCAGCTAGTGACAGGTTTATAGATTCCTGAAAGATAGACTCCAGGAAATGGCCTGCGATATGTCGGTGTGCGTATTGGATATTCCTTTCCTTTCCCTTTCCTTTTTAAGTGTTTTGTTAGCAATTGCGTATCCCTTCTGTAAGATGTGATCTTTATTGTCCCACTAACGCGTACGATCACAACCTTTCCAGAATATGCTGTGTTCGGTGGAGAGGGAAGATCGCGCTTCTCTTGCCAAGTTATGACTCTGATTAATCCCTGTTCTGCCGAACCAGAGCACAGTGGAAAAGTTATCTTGTGATTTGATCAAACTATTTTTGAAACTCTGAAAGTAAATAGGGTCATGGCCTATAACCGAAACCCTGCATTATGCCTCTCCTGAAATTTTGGAGACCACGGGTTTTGGAAACGTCGTATAGCTTATCAATCAGGTTGGTGAAAAAAAGAGCGAAGGCTCTTTTTTCAATATGGCGGTCAGGTTATTACATTAAAACCATTTTTTTGCACACACCTGATTTTTTAAAAATAAAAATCCTTTGCACTGATTCACTGTTAAAAAAAATGGGTTCCTAATTTTACCAGACTTAACCTTTTAAATTAAACGTAAACCCAAATTTCATTAATCTTTCACGCTTTATTACCTATACCTACATAAAAATTACCAATTTGGAAGCAGAAAATGTAAATAAACAGGGGATACAAAATATACTACACATTTGAAAAAGGTAGTATTATAATACGGGTTTTTGCCGTTATTATATATTTGTCCTTTTTACCGGGTCTTTGGGGTCTATGGATCGTGTGTCCCCTTCATTTCCTATAGCAACAGCGTCCTCGTCGCGGCCCGGTACAAGCATATCCGTCAGTCTATCTTCGGTTTATTTCATTTCCTGTACTGCACGGGCCTATGCTCCCTAATTCACTAATTTGGCTTTTTTATATTGCTCTTAAGGTTTTAAATTGTTAATATTGCATGTTATATTTTATATTTGATCGCTTTCTATGCAATTATACTTGGGTCTTTTTGAAAGCCGGTCATTTAGACGTGGTTCGCTGAACCTTGACCTGCTGAACCAGGCTCTGATCCTTTTTAACTATCACTTTCTTGTATAATGCTATCTGTATTTGTATATTTGTATTAACTATCTGTAATTTGGTATTTAAGAAATTGAATTTTAATTCTTTTTAGTGTTTCTGAATTTAGTTTTGGGATTATAATCATGAAGATTCATTAGACAGAGAGCCCCATCGGGGAGGGAAGCATAAACGTAAATCCATGCCAGTAGAGGACGTCCCGTCAGCAAACATTCAACAGGGATAATCGTAACCTTACCATTCACTTCCCGGGGCTAACATGATAATTTAATCCAGGCTAATCCAACCACCAGGACCCCCGACAGCACTCAGCTTGTCCAAACATTCTAAAACCAAACTGGTCCATCATGACTGGGCGTTCAAACACGGACTCCAGCAACTACGTGACATCCTAAACAATGACAACTCTTCTCAACATCCCTCTATGGAATGCCCGTTCGGTCCGTAAAAGACGGTCCGTCTATTTATGATGACATATCTTGAAGAAGGATGTGGACTTTTTTGTATACTAAACCCTGGTTGGCTGACAGCGATCCTGTGGTCATTGCTGAGATTCTGCAACTGCGGGATATTCCTCCTGCACTTTTCCCAGGGGATTCTGAGACCAGGTGTATTGGGATATTTATCCACAAAAATTGGCGCGTAAACCTTCAAAATACACCCACAGGTCATGTAACACACCTTCTTTTGAGCATGCTTGTTGTTTAAATAAACTAGTGTTAGACCTCATCCCTGTGGTATCGTCCAACCAGCCTTCCAGGGAAATGGTCTCAAAATAAGTCCATTCTTAATTGAGTTTGATACTTTCCTTAATGATATTTGCTCTTGTTCCCGCTAAAACGATACTGCTTAAAAGTATTTCAACGTGCATGTCGACCTCCCCGCAAAACCGGAGCCGATTCATTTTTTGGAGATTCTGGCTGCTAATGGTTTTTCATCAACATATCCATGGTGGCCCTACCCATAAAGATGGTCACACACTCGGACGCTGCATCATATCTCTCCATGAAGAATGGATTAGTGGCTGGGTGGGGCCTCTTGCCGGGCAAGGCTCTGATCATCGTTTGATTAATGTACGATTAGCAGCCAAAATCCACCACTCATGAGAACTAGGTGCACCATCAGAAATATAAAGACAATATTTGACAAGTGTTTCTTTGTCCCAACTGACAATTTCATCCCTGATTGGCGTCTTGACCTTCGTGATGGCTCAGGTGATGAGGTGCTTGGTAATTGAGGAGTTCCTTTTATTAGTGTGACTCTATTCCCATTCCACCTCCTCAACAGCGAGTTCCCTGCCCCCCCCCGGCCATTATAGACCCGATCACCTTGGTTTAAATAAAGATATTGATGATGCCCAGACGTGAACGTAGACGTGTAGAGGAAATGGGTACAACTAGACTAGGGGTCGACTGGATGCAACAATTAGCAATCAGCAGTGACTGGTAACTCATTCATCATGCATGCTAATGAGGTTTATTACAGAAACACTTAGAAAATTCTACAACAAAAACCATGTGTGCTACTCTGAATAAGCTTCTGAACCCCAAACCCAAACAACACTTCCCTAACTGTAATTCAGCTACTGATCTAAGTAGCTCATTTGCCAGTTTTTACTGACAAGGTATATACAAAATCAGACGGGACCTTGATAATTTCCAGGTCTAACTCGCATGAATGATCCCAGTGGGACAATAACTTGATAGACCGTTCTCAATGCATAGTTTAATCCAGTCACTGTTGAAGAGGTCACCAAGGTGATTATGACAACTCCATCAAAATCATGTTCCTTAGACACCATTCCATTGGGTGTTCTTAAGGATAATGTTGTCACTCTGGCGGAGCCCTTTACCACTGAATACATAACAAGTTCTATCCGCACTGGTGTTTTCCAGCTAGCTCCGGAAGCTGCTGTGACACCCATTCGCAAAAAGGCCTTCCCTAGACAAAGAGGTGCTCAAAAACTATCGGCCTGTGTCAAATATTAGCTGCGTTTCTAAGTTATGGAGAACATAGTGAGTGCCCAGATAAAGGAATCATCTTGTTCCTCAAATGACTTAATGAGAATTTTCAGTCAGCTTACAAAGAACGAACACAGCACTGAAACGCACTTCCCCTGCTGCGTGTCAAGACCGATATCTCAATGCAATTCACAACATAAGGCAGTTGCTATTGTGCTGCTAAATCTTTCTGCAGCTTTTGATACTTTTGATCAGCCATTCTTTTGGATAGGTGACGTGATACTTTCAAAATTCAAGGTAGTGCCTTACAGTGGATTCGGTCTTAACCTGCAGAACCGCTCTTTTTCGTGTGCGCATTGGGAGGCAATTTCAACAACATCATCTCCCTTTGTTCGGTCCCTTCCTCAGGGTTCTGTCTGTGGTCGGGCCCTCTTTTTTTCATAATGTACACATACTGGATCGCATCAATCATCCGGTAGCACAATATTGCTACCACATGTATGCTGATGATGTACAGCTTTATTTAACATTTGAATCCTACAGATTGGAGGGTGAATTGCCAAACATGCTGTCAAAAGACTCTCTCGTTGTATTGATGAAATCAGTGAGTGGATGCCTGTAAAACTAAAATTGAATGATGAAAAGACAGAATGTTCATCGCATGTTCTCCTATTACACAAATCTCGCCCTCAAAATATTACACCATCAGTGTCGGACATGGATGTTCCCAGTCCTCGGCATTATAACCTTGGGTGTCGTGTTTTTTGGATCAGACAATGTCTATGACTGAAAGGTCATCATTAAGTCTCTTAACTTTCACCTTCGCAATATTTAGTACCGGATCCCCATTTAATTCACATTTGAGAGGTTGTCATCCTCTGCTCCGTTCACTAATTTTATCTCGCATTGACTATGCCATTCACTTTTGTATGGAATGTTGGCCAGAGAATCGAGATAAACGTCAAGATTTTGCAGAATAAAGCAGCCAGGCTGGTGTTCAGATCGTAGCGGAACACCAGCCCACACCACTCTCCTTAAAAAAGAGCTCATTGGCTACCAATTAGTTAGCGCGTTGTCTTTAAAGCTTATATGCTTCTTACTTACAGGGCATTTCCGGACAATTGCCCTCTTACTTGTCCGAATACCACGAATACCTCTCTTTGTAAATTCCTGGCCAGGCAGGATTGCGTTCTGCAGATGTCAAGACGCCCCACGTTTCCTCCCTCACACAAAGGTCAGTGTGTGACAGGGCTTTCAGCAATGCGGCCCCTAGCCTATGGAACTCTCTGGCCATCTCTGTTTCGCCACTCCGTCATTTGTACTTTTAAGAAAGCTCTAATTTTTCACTGATTTCTCTAAAGCGTGATTGTGTGTGTGCTTAATGTGTTTTTTGTTATTTGCCTCCACATGAGATTAATTTGTGCAGCTTTTTGTTTTTTTTTTTTTTTCTTTTATAGTTTGAGTTAGTTCCTTAACTCTATAATACAACCGGTATCTAAAAGAATGACCATGTTTTTAGGCTAATAGTAATTACTACTAACTACTCTCTATTTGGTAAAGCGCTGTGACCTTGTTTTGAGAAGGCGCTATATATCAAATGCCGTTTGTTATTGTCTTTTAGTGTCATGATACGTAATTACTTGTTTTTAATGTAAGAATACGACTATGAAAATCGTTTTATTAATAAAACATAACCCTAAAATGTGTTTACATAACGGTCGTAATTAACTTCATTAAAAAAAGGCAAAATCTTTATTATCCCCTATCTTTTCAAATAGTTTAAAAAACTCTTTCCTCCTATTTGTAATTAAAATTAGTTTAATTTGAAAAAAGTAGTACACCTACACACCCCCACACACACACACACACACACACATACATATATAATATATATATAGATATATAATATATATATATATATGCGACACCATGGATGTAAGTACTTTGCAATCCATGATGTCTGTATTGAAACCACACAGACACCATCCGTCGTTACTGATGGATTGCCTTCTGTCATTAAACTCAGAGTTACAATTCTATTCCTGGCAGGTCTATACTTTGAATATTTTTGTACGCTCTGCCTATGGCAGTTTGACATCTTCTTCAAAAGATATTCCTAACTATGAATATTGTGTGTGTCTATATATATTATCTAATATACTATATATATACGAATATATATATCTATAGATTACTATATATCTAATATATAATATATATATAGATATATCTCTCTATCACTCGTTTAATTTTCAGCATCTGCTCATCAGTAAAAGTCCCCCCCCCCCATGTAATTGTAGGGATAAGGTTTAGGACTTGTCATCTTAAGGCGCTGGTTTCGCATCTATGTAAGGTACATGTATTTAAAGTAGTTATTCATCTGATGATTTAGTAATTGGTACCATTAGAAGTGTAATTACCATCTAAACAAAGTGTATAAACGGGTTTAAATCTTAGTTTCTCTTCCCGTTTTTTCCCTTTTTTTGTTATTACGTTTTTTTTTTCTTTACAATTGTTTGCCTATATATTTTTTGGCAACACGTTGGTAACGGAATACAACGTTTTGTATTGTGTCCATAGCTACAACGTGAAAAATTTGGTCAGATGTATAACGGTTTTATTTAATTCTTAATATTGTTAAACAAGTCAAAATTCAACATTAAACGTTGGCTGAGATTTTACGGGACGAACGGGGGGGGAAACGCGCCGTTATGTTACGTTCCATGCAATTGGTTCGTATTTTTACGGCTCCATCCAGTTATTTTACGTTCTGCATGTATGAGTCCCAGCTGCCAGTAAATCCCTGTTTTTTTTTACGTTTAATTTTTAACAGGGTGTGACTACTTTGGGTCGTACCAATACCGGTGCGAGTATAGTTTGAACACCTTTTAGTCATCCTCCAACTACCTCTAAGGTGCGGCGTCATATTCAAAATGGCCAGCCGCCGCGCCAAAACTATGAAACACCCTGTATTTACACGCCTAATGCTCTTTTAAGGAAAATTCCGGTTTCCACGTAATATACCCTTTTGTCTCATCTACCGATGGATTAGTTTGAAGTAAACACTTTACATGAGGCATTTAACCTTTCAAGGTGCATATAGAGTGTGCTTTAATTTAAAATGGTCTAACACTTACTATACACTAGACTACAACTACACCCCTCCTTAATCACTGTCACTTTGAAATCGCGTACATGGGTGTCCGAGTCTTAAGTAGTGACAATGGTTTTTTTCCTATTGTAGTGAAGCAACGAAGCGTCTTACTACCCTTACTACCCACCCACCCGCTTGCGAGAGCTTCACACTAGGGTATATCGTCGACGAGGTCTTCCAACACAGCCAATCAACTAGTGGCGAAATTGTTATTTTTCATATCCCACATATTGCAGGTATACTATTTTTTCACTTTTGGAAATCATAACCCAAATGGCCAAATGAAAAGTATTCCAAACAGACCCATCTGTATCGTCTGGTTTGCCTGTAGACCTAAAAAACACCATTACAGCTTACAAGTAGGTCTATCAGATCATGGGATATGCGAGATTCATCTCCTTCTCAACTCAACACGGCTACCTAGTAGTCTGGGGTCAAGTTTGATGTTTATACACTAACAATACAACCTTGTGTACTGGTCAGATGATTTTGCCACACTCAATTCATCAATTTTTGTCAGTATTTTGCTTTTGCAGCAATTCTGCCAATAACGTAAAAAACAGTATACTGTAAAAAATCCAATCAAAACACTAAAAATCATATTTGGCGAGTTGGTTAAAGAGGTTTGTGAATGTGGTAGAGAACAAAAAGCACTGACGAACTCCAACTTAGTAGACCCTATTCACAATGGCCAACAATTTTTTTACGCGGGATTTTATACTGTAAAATCCACAGTCAATTGTTGTAAAACAATAACCCTTTAACGGTAACATAATTATACGTGAAATCATGTAAAGCTGTAGTTTATCGGGAATTTGTTGACAGGACTGGCTGTCCAGTATTTTTTTCCTGTAAGATTTTCGTAATTTAACTATACATTTTAGCGATAACCGTATAATGAATCCATTAGTGTAAATAAGTTGATGTAAAATCCAAAGTTCATATAGGAGCCCCTCTTTTAAATTTAGGTCGTAATAGGCCCTGTGAAAATTGGACCAAATACCGTAGTGGTGTTTTTAACTTTCAAATTACAACAAACCACGACCTTTCTTTTTCTGATCCAGTTTTTAAATGCAGGTTATTTCTTCAAATCCAGATTTTAGTGGTACTAAGTTTAACCAAAAACTATGCATTGCCTAGCTTTGGTTTTTTAACCTAGACGTAGATTGTAACTCGTTGAGTGTCCTAAGCGATGATCCGGGGCTGATCCGGCAAAAGGGAGTCCTAACGATTGTCAGGTTCGAATCGCGCCAGGTGAATTTTGTGTTACAACAAAGAAAATATGCCACATTCCAGCATAATTCAGACACTGATCCTCCAAGATGGCAAAACTTTGTTTAATATTCAGAGTTAGACTTGGGTGTTAATAATTGAAAGTGACGAAACAATGCAATTGTTGTTTTAAAGTGGCATACTCCTCTTGTCAGTATATCTTTTTGAAGACTTCGGTGTGGAAACGCGACGTCGTTTTACTACAACGGCTTTGAACCTCATAGGCCCCTCCAACCGAAGAGTCACTTATAATGACTGTAATATTTACCAATATTATCAGTGGTTTTTCCAAGCTCTTTTTCCTTTTCCTCCGTTTCCATTCAGTAAAGTGCCTGCTACATGCTATGGGAAATTTTCTTTTCTTTTTCCTGTTCCTTTTCCCTCCTTCTTCTTCCTGTTTCATTTCTTTTTTCTTTCATCATCAATCATCTCTTCTTCTTCTTCTGATGATATGAATGATCGTTAATAGTCCATTGTAAATACTTCTAAAATGATATGAAATTCGTTGCTTGCTTTTCCTTTGTCAGTAGATTAAATACTTTTTGATTAAATAATTTCTTCAACGTTGGCGTCGTTGATTGGTTTAGAATGTATTGTTCTGTAGTTTGGCCCCACACAAAAAATTTTGAATTGGATAAGGGCCAGTGCAAAATATGGTTGGGCGGGGGCGGATTTTTTTTGTGGTGGGCTCTTCCGGAGATCACCTACAATCGTATTTCTGCAAAAACTTGCTTTTACTTTTTTGGTTTTCCTTTTTTTCTTTTTTCTGGCGATTTTCCTCGATTTAAATAAAAAGGCTGGGTCGGGCCCGAATTTTAGGGTCGAGCGTTTACTCCAATACATTTTTTTGGCCTTTATTAATTGGTATGAATGCTGTCATTTTTAAAAATCCTGTTGGGTTATCATTTTCGCACATCCTACTCAATGTACTTTTAACATATTAAATTTTTTTTTTTTATTCATATTTTTTAAATCAACTGATATGATACAATCTGCAAAACCGTCTATTCATTAGGGCAATCGAATGCTACCGGTAATCTGCCCAATGATCATAGACCAATGTCACTCCTGGTAAATAACCCGACGTATCTGTTTCTCTTCCATGGTCAGTTTTCTGAGAGAAGTAAAAGAAACACGCTTGAAAACAAGTACGGACATTGACATCCTACTAAAGAGACAAACCGTAGAAACCGCTGTAGCATACTTGCATGACATGGAAGAGTTAAAGGAACTTGAATTCAAGGTTTTCTAGGCCAGGGCTATAAAGAGTCATATATTAACAATTTAATCGTATTAGTTCCTAGTTTAACCCGCAATATGTGTAGATTATACGATAATATGTAGCAAAGGGCTCTAGTGACAGCGAAGATGCGATGTAATCATGAATAGTCATTGGCTCTGCAGTAAGGTCATCGGTAGACTTCTTGCTGGTGATGAGTTTCCTCCGCGCAATTTTTCAGAGCTACCGGAAAAGCCTTTTATACCCACCCAATTAGCTTCGAGAATTTCTGGAAAGCTGAGGAATGGGAATTCGACCTTTCGAGCTCCACTATATTGCTTCGGAACATCTGAAGATTCTGAATCACGGATACCGGCAGCTTTTTGATCCCGTCAAACTCTCAACCTCCCCATCGCTACTCCCTGGTTCACTGATACCAGAGGTTCTTTAAGAATACACGGTTTCGCGTTGGATGTGAAGATTGAACTCTGACGGCTTGCACCCGGATTTGTTTCCTAGTATTCAGTTTGTATTGATGGAATGTTTTTCCAGAGAGCCCAGGGAAAACAAATTACTCCAAGTGTACGAATAAGATTTGAATCCGGTGGAGGGAAATGCTTCAAATTCGCCAATGGGAAGGGATCAACGTGGCTGTGGCGTCGCTTGGCGAACGGACAGATGCACAATACAACCAGCTGATCAGGTATCATTACCCAACATTACGTTTTTAGTTATTCAGATGTTATTTTTTTAAAACCCTTTACCTGTGCTAGGTATTTCCTGGGTCCTCCCGCACCAAGGATTCTCATGAAGCCCCTAGGTCTGTCATAATTATTATCTAATTGCTTATTCGCGCCCTCAGGTACAGTCCCCCTAAAAATTGCAAATCGCTAGAGTAACACCGATATTTAAAGTCCTGGTAACCCTCCCATATTACAGACCATATCACTAGTTTGGGGGTTTTTCAAACAAAATATTAACGTGTTTGTTTCAAAACCTTTTACAATTCATCAAATATGATCTTTTGCATAATAGTCAATTTGGATTCCGTCCGGGCAGATCATCTTACATGGCTTGTTTTAAAATGTCTATAATAAAATTGGTGAGTGATTTGAGAGTAATGAATTTTTTTGTTTTAGGGTGTTCCTGGACTTTTCGAAGGCATTCGACACAATTGACCATGATATTTATTATTATCTAAACTGTTTTATTTTACGGTGTGCGAGGCAATTCCTTCGATTGGTTACCTACTGAGTTACATGAGTGACCGTACCCAATTTACTTTCAGACAACATCAGAAATCCATCTTAAGCATATAAACTCTGGCATGCCTCAAGGCCATCTTGGGGCCACTCCTTTGCATCGTATATATGAACGATATAGTCGTCTCCTCGTCTTTTTTTACATATTTTTTTGCTGATGATGCCAATTTAGTTGCATCTCACGAAAATTTAAATCGCGCCCTTTTAAACCAGTGTATTGATCTTACAACATAGGTCTAAACCCCTGGTTTAAGTCATAAATTATCTCTTAACCTACACAAAACTAATTTTATTATATTTACAAACAAGCATGATAATCGTAGTTATCCATCCAGGCCTAAGTGTAAATTAAAATTGAAAATTTGCGAATTGCTCAAGTTTCTTTCTCATACTAAAAAGACACTTTATTACCTAATATTCGTTTTGTACTTTACAATAGCTTGTCCTACCAGATATTCATTATGGGCAAACATAATTTGGGGTGATAAAATAAACTGCTTTTTGACATCTTCATATCAAGGCAAAAGAAAATTAATTCGCACTATTACCCTTCAAATTTCTTGACCCATACCCCTCCCCCACTTTTTTTTTTTATTGTTTGCTCAACTTGAATACACTTACAGTTGAGGACATTCATAATTACCAATTTTCAGTTTTTATTATAAATAAAATATCACTATAATCTTCTTCCTCAGCATTTTTACACCTTATTTTGTTAAAACTGATGCCTATTGCACAAGAAATAGGCATAGGTATCGTCCATTTAACGGCTCATACGATTGGCCAAAACACAATCAGAAGGCACGGGCCTTTACCTGTGGGAACTCTATTTCTTTCTCAAACACTTCGCAAACCTGGTAAATCGTTCATTCCAAATTTAATTAAAAAAAGGCCGCAAACAAAAGGCTTTTAGTTATAGTTCTATTTATACTTTGGCTGAATTCCACACTTTCAAAACTCTAAGGGATGGGTTGTGCTATTCTTCCGGTTGGTCCAACGGGACATCATTTTTAACAAATTTAGTAAAAAAATGATGTCCGTGCGACTAATTAGTAGTGGGGAAAAAGGCTATCTTATTGTATAGTCTATACAACCATGGTATATTTATATTATTATATATCCTCTTATACTTCTGCGTTTCTTATTTTTCCTCATTCTTTCCCCTTATCTATCTTATCTATATAATATATATATATATATATATATTATATATCGATATATATTATCTATATATATTCTCTCTCTCTCATCTCTTCTCTCTCTCTCTCTCTCATCTCTCTCTCTCTCTCTCTCTCTTTCCCCAATCTCTCTCTCTATCCCCCGTCAAATCGCGTCTCCCCAGCAACCGGTGCTTATCATAGACCATTCGAAATCCGGACCAGAGAGAAAAAATTGATTAGCGGCCCTCTACTAATACGGTCCGGTTTTGGCACGCTCTTCGTAGCGTCTTTTGTTATCACTGGCAAGGGAACGGACAGGGGAAGAGGAATTCCTCTGACTCATCCTGATTAACTTCTTTCCTTCCTTCTTTCCCATAAAATCTTTATACCCACCCCCCATTGGAGAAATACCAAGGTCTTAATATGCCACCTTGTTATACGAGTATTTCTGGGATTTAATGTATGTTA
>JAMKCH010020236.1:0-22638 GCA_023653785.1 Ophioderma brevispina
ATGGTTCTGGAACTGGTTCTTCAACGGTTCTTGAACTGGTTATGGAACTGGTTCTTGTGACTGGATTTTTAACTGCACACAAAATGGCTTACTCAGCCAATCGCTAAGACAGTTCCTCTTGTACGCAATACTTCTCTCTTCTTTGGCAGTTCCACAAATCGCTTTCGAACCCGTCCGAGTGTCAGGAAACAATGCTATCAGGAAAATTTTAGTTAATCGTGGCCAAAATCAAAGTTATTGTTTATTTGTTTTGCCATGTCATTCAACTGGATTTTTTTGGATTGTTTATTTCTAATGCCCCTCATTCGTTGATTATGATTTTTCTGTTTTTTGTTTTTTTCTTTCTGTTTTTGATCCAAGGAATACAGTATGTGATGCCTGTTTCCGATTCCCAAGAGATTTTGGTCCTATTTGCTCTCTTGTTACGGATTCATTCAGAAAAAACTTAAAAAAGAAAAATTTAGTATGCAAAATATGGCCAGGCTGTATTGGTTTAAGGGACTTCTTTTTTATCATGCACATTTTTATTTAAAATTTCCCAAGTGGCGGGGGTTGGTTTTTTGGTTTCAGATGCAAGAAAAAACCTTTGGAAAAACATTTCTGTAAGACAGGGTTGAGTTGTTGATGGCCTACTCCGTCATCTCCGAAGGCAAGATTAGGTTCGGGCTTCTGCCACCAGTGATCTGAAAAAAAAAAAAGACAAAAATAGTGTTGAAAATTAGTTTTTCAAAAACCTTGGATCTTTTAGCAAAAAAAAAAAAAAAAAACAAGTTGGATAGAAGGAAATGCGTTTCTTCTTTTTTTTTAAGAAAAAGCTAATGCGGAAAATGCGGGTTTTTTTTTAATGCATTTTTGGCCACTTACAAAAAAAAATTAAAGTGGGTAAAACCAAAAAAATTTTAAAAAAAAAAAAAAAAAAATTTTGCCGTCAAAAGCCAATTTTAAACATAATTGCTCCTGGTCTTCTGTGATACCAAAACTGTTTTTCTTTCTTGGCCTTAGCAGTTTACATAAGAATTTCTGGACCACATTTTGCATTTGGCTATCCCCTATGCTTAGCTTCAACTTTAATTTTATATTCTGATGCTCACGAGGACAAGCCATTTCCAAATCCAAAAAGAGAAAAGCCATCCAAATCCAAAGAGACAATCATATTATATAGAAGGAAGAAGAAAGAAGAAAAGGAAAGATGAAAGAAAAAAAGGAAAACGAAAAGGAAAGCAAAAAAAAAAAAAAGGAAAAAAGAAATGAAGTAACGTAAAAGGAAAAAAAAACAGGTGTGAATATGGTGAAGGGGGTTGGAAAAGAAAATGTAACGAAAAGAAAAACAAAAGGAATATGAAAAATGAATAAGGAGGAAAAAAAGATGAAAAAAGAAAAACGAACAAAAAGAAAAAAAAAACAGAAGAAAGAAGCAAAACGAAAAAACAAAGGAAAAACAAAAAAAAAAGACGAAAAGAATGAAGACCAAAGAAAAAAAAAATAATTCTGAAACCAAATCAAATCTATTGTGTGACCTGAATATAGACCCGGGAATATACAGACTATTTAAATACTGGCTTATTTATTAAACATTGTTACTTTGCATTTAATTTGAAAATACGAGTTATGTTTTGATATATCATGAACAGTACTCAACATCAGCAACAAACCTACATGCTATTTATATTTACTGATCATATTGCAAAACAAGTATTATTGATGGAGGGAGTGAGTCAATAAATGGCACCACACTGACAGCGATGCGCATGCGCAAACCAGAAGGGAAACATGCGGTACGCAGGCATCACGCGATTACAAACTCCAAACTTATCCCGTGATCTAAATTTTGCATTTCTAGCATTTCATTGAGGAAGTTTAAATATGAAAGTTTACAAATTCATAAATAAATAAATACGAAAACTGTAACATCCTGCTCAATGATCGGTTATTTATTTCTTCTCGTGTCCATCCCGAAAAAGTTTCACAAAGTGCAGCGTGGATTGATGAATCGTCAGGTTGTTGCTGCTCACCTTGGCACACACGGAGTTTTGGTGGCTCTCTGGGCATAGCGCTGGCTCTGTAACTTGTTGCCTCAAATTTCGGCGTACGCAGCACTTATGGAGTTGGTTATTGGAAACTTTGTTCCAAAGTATTTCAAGATTTGAAAATATAAACAAATATCAAAAATATCCTACCGCAAGATTCACAATTTTCGCTGATGTAGCGCAATATCAAAATCTCAAATTTTCTACTCGAGTTAAAGTTAAGAGGAAGCACATCAAGGTTAATGTCGCACGTGATCAGGAAGCGGGACTCTACACTTTCTAATGGGGGGTTAATTGTTTACTTTCGACGGAGGGATGATTCGAGATAGCAGTGGGAAAATTGATTGCTTCCATTTTCTTCCGCTATTTTGCCGCTTTGACGGAGCGTCCACAAACGCTTTCGTTGCACATTAACAAAAGGTGGTGTTTTTATCATTCTTTATTAATATTTGATATACTTTAAACATAAAAAAATATACCATTGTAAAGATGGAAATGAAACTTTACTTAGTTATATACATAACTTTAAGGCTGGAATTTTTACGATCTCCCCTCTAAATAATAGACACTTGTTATCAATGCAAATCAATTTTCACTCTGGCAGGAATTTACGCACGCACGATTGACATGCCACTTGTACAGAAGTAAGAAGAAAATATTAAAATGGCTGGAAGGCTTGTTTTTGCCAGGGTGTGTTGCATTTTTAAAGGATTACTACAGAGATTGTGGACTATATTCTGAGATAAAAAATATAATGATTTTCCAAATGAAAACCACCTTGAATATAATCCTATGAATAAAGGATCGGGTGAAACTCACACAATTTATGACAAATTTCATCTTGCACTCAATGAATGTTTCTGAAAGTTTCTGAGAAGTAATATGTATTTTTGTACATCTGCTTGAGATTAGTTTACTTAATTTGTAGTGTTTGTTTGTGAGTGTGTTTGTGTGGTGTGTGCGCGCATGAGTGTGGTGTGTGTGTATGGGTGGGTGTATGGGTGTGTGTGAGATAAAATTTGTATGTGGTTACACTAAGAGTAGAAACAGTTAAACTCTACCATTTTTACCTTATTTGCATATTCCATCATGATTGTTTTAATTATTTACATATTTTAAACAAAATTCATCTAAAAATTTGGTGGAAATTTTGTTTTTCAGGTAATGTGTAAAAATCAAATGAAGGCCTTCTGGGTCCAAAGGTCATCAGACGGTTGAATGTTTCATTGTATGTCCCCATTTGCAAACCCAAACCACAAAGGGCAGACGACACTTGCTTTCTGTATCTTGGATGAATCCTTCTCCTTTGGTAATGTAACTCACAGATATGCATGGTTATGTTGATAACTATTTGTAGTTTTTCACTGATTAGGGTAGAATGATCCTTTAGGATTAAGTTCCAGTTGTTGATGAAAACACAAAATGCTTCTGCCTTGAAATGAAACTTAAGATTTTCAGTGGGCTTTGTGTAAAGTTTCATTGCATATGTGGTTGGTGTCTATCGACCATGCTAATTTCAATGACAATCCTTTTCTTGTGGAACGTCAACAGTATTTTCAGCTCATTCATTTGTGTAGTCCACAGTACAGCTCTTTTAAAAAAAAGCTGTAAAGTGTCATTTCAATCGTGGTCATGTGGCTTTGACCACCAAGTTTTTGTCATTTCTTACTCACATTTGCTTGGCTAATGGCTCAAATAAGATGTGTATTCTAATTTAGCTGTCTCTCAGTAATTTTAGACAATATCAATTTTTGGAATTGGTCATTACTTTTTGTTGTTATATGTTTAACAAGAATAATTCTGCTGAGGATTTCCCATATGTGTGGCTCTGTCGTATAAGGTGTCCAAACTTAGTTTTCGTTTGCATATAATAAACCCAATACAGAAATTTCTCATTCATATCAAACCCCAGTTTTTTAAGATATCTGTTGAATGTGGAAAAGGTTATATATGATCATTTGAAATTTCTTTTCTTTTGTATTTCAATATTTAAATTTGAAAAGACAAAGTTTCAACTGCTTATTTGAAACATTTAGGAAAATGTCAAGATTTTTGACTTTTTAAGACCAGATAGACCACGAAGACTTCGTGGGCTATACTACTGGGGTTTTGAAGCCAATCGTTTTGTTAACTGCGTGTTTATCTTATATCGTATTGTCTTTAAATTTTGCATGCGTATTTGGATGAGTGGGAAACTTATGCAGCGTTTTTCGTTGGTGACAACTCGTTTGTGAAAGCCAAGTTTAGGGTCGAAACAAACAAATTGCGTTGAATTTGGTTCGTGACGTTTCATACAAGCTCTTTTTGGATGTGTGCATTGTAAATGGCTATGAAGCATTTTTCGGAATAGCAAAAGTCAATCACTGTAAACCTCTGGCAACTTCCCTTATCACTTGTCTTACAATGTCACCTTGATGTTATACCTTAGTTATGTCAATCAGTGTGCTTGCAATTGTGTTTTTTTACTGATTAGGGCACAACCTTGCAATACACGTCAGATGAGCATTTGCTATGCAGTACATAGTTTTACAATGGACTATGGGTGTAACTTTCTTGCACAGACTAAGTTTGAAAAAGGGTTTATCGTTCCTCAGAATGTAAATTTTGGTGTTTTTTCATAAGCCAGTGCATGCACCCAGTCGAATTTGAACACTTAGTGACTGCTCCAATTAACATTTATTCTGGTCAGTCAGATGTATAATATCCTCCACCCCAGTAAAATCATTTCTTTCTCAATTTAAAATAACTGTCGGAATTTTCCTGATCCACTAACCTTTCCTGTGTGAGGTGTGTGTGTGTGCGTGCGTGTGTTGTCATCCTCAAAATCCCCCAGGATCATGGGACTGCAGGTCCCAGAAAAAAAATTGATAACTGTAGAAAATGTTTCAAAGTAAGAGAAATAAACAAAAAATCACCCTAAATTATACAAAAGCCTTCCAATACAGGCCCAGATTGCACAAGAGTGTGTCAAAATGCTGAGCCAGCTGTAAGGACTTTGTGTTAAACTTGTGCTGTGATTGCACTTCATGCACATATTTGACAGAAAATTTTGCCCACTTCATTTGAAGGTCCCAGGCAGACAATTTTTTTGGTAGGCCTGGTGTGGTGTGCGTGCATGCGTGTGTGTGTGTGTCTGTGTATGTGTGCCCCTATGTCTGTATGCCTGTCTGTGCCCGTCTCTCTGGCTGTCATTTTTTGTCGGTGTGACTCTCGTTTAAAGGGGAATGTACTACTTTTGTCATCATTTGAGGAAAACAACCCTCAAATTGAATTAAAGGGGCATTATGCAATTTTCAAAAAGTTATGGAGTTCATTGATGAGTTTGTGTTTACGGTGTTTTTGCTGTTTTGGCGAGTTTTGGATTGAGTTCATATGTATTATGGCAGTTAGGAATGAGTTCATCCACGAGTTATGTTCAGAGTTTTTAGAGTTATTTTGGTGAGGGTTTGGCAGTTCATCGATGAGTTATGTTTTAAAAGTTTTTTATTTTTTGGTGAGTTATAAATGGCGCCCATCATGAGTTGTTAAAAGGTATGTGTTAGTGAGGTATGATGGATTTCATTGATGAGTTATGTTTGAGAGTTATTTTGGTGAGTTACGAATGGAATAATTTTTGGTGAGTTATGGAGTTCATCGATGAGTTAGGTTTTAGAGTTTTTGATGTTTTGGTGAGTTATAATGAGCCCTCAATGAGTTTTAGACATATTTGGCAGTGGTGTTTGGAAACCCACCCTTTTTTATTTTTCAAACCACTTTATACTGAACTCAATAACCCACCTTTTACTTTATGGGCTGTGACACTTGGTGTGCAGTGGTTCTGAACCAGATCCATCATTGTTAGTAATATTGTTGTCTTGGAAGTCATTAGCTTTGTCTTGATGTGTCTACACAAAATATTTTGATTTTTTTCCCCAATTGAATACATCATGCAACAACAATTCCACAGAGAGGCTTTTGTGTTATTTATACCATCAAAAACCACCTTTTTTTATTTCTGGACCCACCCTTTTTACAAAAGTACCCTTATACCAATGAAATTCAGTTTCCCACCCTTTTAACACAATTGTACAGAATGTTTATAACAAACCACTTTCGAAAGGGTGGGTTCCAACTATGTTAGAGTTATTTGTTAGTGGGTATGAATGGAGTTCATTGTGAGTTATGTTGTTAAAGTCATTTGGGTGAGTTATGGATGGAGTTCATTTTTCACCTGTTCAGAATTTTTAGGGTTTTTGGTGAGTTGAGGCATTCATGATGAGTTTGGTTTTTCTTGGTTTTGGTGAGTTATGTATGGAGTTCACAATGATGAGTTGTTTTTAGAGTTCTCTGTTGTGAGATAATGGATAGAGTTCATTGAATGAGTTAGGTTTTTGAGTTTCTTGGTGGTCGCGAAAGCCGGTGAACTCTTGTATCTATTAAAAGGCCATTCCTCCATTTACCTTTTTTAAGGGCAATTCCATTAATCAATTTCACCAATTAATTCCTCACATTTACCAATTCAAGGGCCATTCAGGCCATGTCTCTCTTCTCAGTAACCAATTAAAGGGCTATTCCTCCATTTTTAAGGGGCCATTCCATCATTTACCTTGGAAAGGGCATGCAATTTTATTTCAAATTAAATGCCATTTCCTTTCATTTACCAATGAAATGGATATTCCAATTTTACTAATTATTAAAAGGCTCTTCCTACCATTAACCAATAACCAATCATCCTCAATTTACGAGTTAAAGGGCCATTCCCATGAAAGGGGCATTATATGATTTTCCTGAAATTGTTAAGATTATAATTGGATTAATAGGCATTATGTAAATTTAAAAAAAAAATAGGACAGGATGTACTTTTTGCACATTGAAGAAGAGCCCACCCCGTGTTCCTGTTGACCTCAAATACTTTGTGCTACACTACATTTCTTATTTCCAAAGCATATTTATTTCCATCTTGAATCTTATTTGTAAAAAACTGTCTGCCAACCAATAACTTTTCTTAGGATGTTCTCATGCATTGCACTCTCCAAGATCATTCCAGTTCCATCATACAAGTGGGTCTTATACATCATTGATGCTCTCGTTACAGAATTACCTGCCCTCCTCTAAAAAACAAGACCTCATCATTGTCTAGACCTGCCCGGCAAATTAAAGGTGGTGTTCCGATTTATGTGGTACTTTGTTCTCCACTTGATATGAGAGCCTGGCACCCGCATACACGTCCCATCAAGTAACGGTGGAAATGACTTGCGGTGTTTTATATAGAACGATAATGCATCATTGCAAGGCCCTATTCACTACTACTGTGTCTAATATTGATTGTTAACCCCTAAAACGACAGTTTTTTGTTTATATCTTTGCAAAGAAGTGGATTTGGAAGCTGAAATTTCACTACGATAAATGAAAAAACGCCCTGCAGTCCTGATATCAAAAAATTGATACACTTTTTTTCCGTTACATCAGGTGGGTCCCAGAAGCGATCGGAACAAGCACCTTTAAAATATAACAGTAAAGTTTAATGAAAAGCAAATACTCCTATCGATACTAAGCAAGTGGCCAAAGACAACACATAAAACAAAAACAGAACAAGGTTTCATTCAGCATGGCATAAAAATGGCTAAATAAGCCATTCTGGACACTCTTTCAAAAAACGAGAGCCTATTGATCATGTGATTCGATCAGTCCACTCATACTTTACATTCCTGGCTTTTCACTCGACCGTGGAGTGCCAGTAGGTGTGTGTTCTACATTAGTAAAAATCATTACCAGAAAACAAGGCGATCTACTCATCCGAATGATCACGCGAAATGTTCGATGTATTTCATTGTCTACTGGTTCTGCTAGACTGTCCCGGCTACTATATTTAAACCAAGTTTATACAATCGTTGCTCCGTGATATGTAATCTGAAGTTGACATAAAATGTTCATGGGGCAATTGTGGTACTTTTAAGGTTCAGTACCCCCAGAACTTGAAGTGCTTATCAAGACTTTATCAGTCAATCATGCTGTCGTGTATAGTTTTCGTTTTAAGCCCAGGCATGGATTTTATTGCGGAGGAAACAACAAATTCTGGTTGTTCCATCCTCATAACATGTCATGCGGACATACTATTGTCCAAAGCAAAGAAACTTGTAATAGATTTCCTACCTTGTATTGGCTACAAAATGGTCTTCAAGTGGAAAAAAGAGTTGACTTTATATGCCTTATATTTCAGTATAAAACATAAGGCTGTAATTTCACTATTTGCGTCCAATTGGAATTAGAATTTCAAATTTTTACAACCAAGCAATAATTCTTGGAGGCTATTATTTCGGTGGGATAATACTCATGCAAAATCAAATTTTCCAAAGTGTTTAGGGATAACTGTTGTGTATAAACTTCTCCTTGCAACTTTACGAGGGACTTAAATTGTTGAATTTCTCTACTAATTGTTCATCTGCGAACTACAGGATTTAAGGAACAAAAATGAAAACAGTGGTGAAGTCTTAATACATAGTTTCCATTAAAAAGCTCATCCCTCCCTGCCCTTCTTAAAATAAAATGGGATTAATCAACTATTAATTTTAAAAACAGCAGTACATAGTGGCCATAACAAAAATATCAATGAGGTCTTAAACATGACTAATTTCATTAAAGGGCTGATGACTCCTCCCCCTTTCTGAAACAAAATGAATGTGGCAAAGATCAATTTTTTTGATCTTCTTAACCCCTACCATTTTTGTTTATTATTATTTATTAACAGAACCACACTTTGTACAATGGTATTCACCTACAAGGGGATGTTCCAAACACCAAATGCATGAAAAACATGCAAAGCAAAATAACAAAGTAAGATACAACAAATTGAAAAAATACCAAATATGAAGAAAACAAATGAAACTTTCAAACATAACATCACTGTCATCAGGCATGAGAATCTTCAGTGTAAAAACTAAATTCAGGTTTTTTGACCCAAATTACTCCTTTTCATTTATTTTCAGCCTGATTTGGGGTATTTTTTCTGGATTTCACACATTTTGTCATTTTTTTCTGCTTACATTTTTTGTGAAAGTTCATTCTCAGGCCTGTGCCATTCAATGGTTACTCATTTTACATTGGACATTTACTGTGTGTCAGTTTGGTCACAATGGAACTTAAGTGTTTTAATCAGCCTTTTAATTCACCTAAGAATCTATTCTAGGATAAAGATAAAGAATCCCCATACAAAAGTAAATAAAATCTCAGGTGTTGCTGATCCTTCCAAGTGCCATTTGGCTGATTAAGATTCAGTGATAAGTGCCTTTTAGTCTAACTACAGGTCACGGATTGATGCTAGAGGAGTCCCCATGAGGAATGTTGACAAGGTAATGTTGACACTTCATTTTCTCAGGGGTGAGCTCCTGAATGAAGTAATGTCTTACTTTCTTGGTTGGTATAATGTTTGTAATCAGGTGAGAATCCGATTTTCAGGGGATAAAGTTGTTAACGTCAGTAAACACAGTACTTTACAGCAGGGAGCACCACTTCATTGTGGTGTATAGCTCGAAACAACATAGCCATGTTTACTTGCAACAACGGATATGAGTTCTGCTATATGCAAAAAGCAGAACACATCCTCCTCCTGTACCATTGAGAGCTCGTATTTTCCTGCACTCCTGAACACTTTCTTCTGTTTCCAGGATGTAGCACAGCTCTTTGACCCCATATAATTGTCTCTTTTATTTTTAGAACAATTTTAAGCACTGGCGACACAATTTTTGACAACTGATTAAGTAGGGACATGCAAGAACTATCATCTCTGCAAAAATCAGACCAATCCATTGCGGGAATCTTGCCAGGCCTGCAAAGGTCATGATTTGTATGTTAATAGCGCCCTCTATATGCCCATTCTCCATAGAAAAACGTGAAAAACTAGATTTTAAAAAGTTCATATTTGCCCGCAATGAAATTTCGTGAAATCTACAGAAAATGTAGTTAGTGTACAACTCTCCAATCAGTTTCAAACTGTGTCGCCGGTGTGGCGTTTGGTCCCTTAACTCAAACGGTAGATGAAGTGGAAGCAACTCGCTGTTTTATATCGAACAAGTCTTTATTTATTCGCAGAGTAATGTCTATCACCTACAACTCGATGAACGCCATTAAGTCGACCAATGATCGTAACTTGGTGAAAGAAGGTGTGGGGTGGGGTGACATGTTGGTGACCTTTATAACCTCATGTGACCTTTTGACCTCATGTGACCTTTGGTCCATTCACAAAACGCGATGTCAGACAACACTTGTGCTCCTCGACCGGGCGATGTATTTTTTTTTAAAGAGATAAGCAATGATAATGCAAGAGGATACAAAAAGTGGGGAAATTTATAAATATATTAGCTTATAAATCATGGCCCAAATCTGCACAGTTCAGTAAAATAGTTTCATTGTAGCCATAAAAATCACAAAAGTTTTTAAAATATAATTTTGGAATTTGTCTCCAGCAACTTGATATGCAGGGATGGTAACCTCAATATGTACACTAAAAAACTGCCTGCTGATTTTGGTACAACCCGTATGATAACATAAATAAATGTTTTGGATCAAGCTGCAGGTCTTGTGCCACAATCCACCCTTCAGGAGATTTTGGGATGTTTGCATGGAAATACTTTTTTTTTCATCTCAAGTTGGAATTTTTATACAACTATAAAATTCCAGAATCAGATGAAATGTACTGTTTTGTCTTTAACACACAGGTTTCAAGCCAACCACTTGCAGTTATGTTGGCGGGAACAGAATAACGATAAGATCAGTATCCCCCATAAAAAGAAATCTAAGGTGTTTGTCTAATCACACTTCCAAGTGCCATTTGGCTGATTAAGATTCAGTGATAAGGCTGGCCTTTTAGTCTTAAATACAGGTCACGGATTGATGCTAGAGGAAGTCCCATGAGGAATGTTGACAGAGGTAATTGACACTTTCATTTTCTCATGATAGCTCCTGATGAATAATTTCTTACTTTCTTGGTTGGTATAATGGTGTAATCAGGTGAGATCCGAGTTCAGGGTATAAGTTGTTAACGTCAGTAAACACAGTACTTTACAGCAGGGAGCACCACTTCATTGTGGTGTATAGCTCGAAACAACATAGCCATGTTTACTTGCAACAACGGATATGAGTTCTGCTATATGCAAAAAGCAGAACACATCCTCCTCCTGTACCATTGAGGGCTCGCAATTTTGCACTCATGAAAATACTGAATACTTGAAAATGTTTCAGGATGTAGCACAGCTCTTTGACCCCATATAAATTGTCTCTTTTATTTTTAGAACAATTTTAAGCACTGGCGACACAATTTTTGACAACTGATATAAGTAAGGACATGGCAAGAGCTATCATCTCTGCAAAAATCAGAAAAATCTATTGCGGGAATCTTGCCATTTTAGGCCTGCAAAGGTCATGATTTGTATGTTAATAGCGCCCTCTATATGCCCATTCTCCATAGAAAAACGTGAAAAACTAGATTTTTAAGAAAATTCATATTTTGCCCCAATGACATTTCGTGAAACTACAGAAATTAGTTAGTGGACTAATTTCCAAATCAGTTGGTCAAAACTGTGTCGCCGGTGTGGTGTTTTGGGTCCTTAACTCAAACGGTAGATGAAGTGTAAGCAATCTCGCTGTTATATCGAACAGTCTTTATTGATTAGCAGAGTATGTTCTATCAACTACACTCGTGAACCCGTGTGTGGTAAATGATCGAATGATATGTAACTTGGTGGAAAGAAGGGGTGGGGTGGGTGGACATGTTGGTGACCTCAGGTGACCTTTTGACTCATGTGAACCTTTATGACCTCTGTGACCTTTATGACCTCAGGTGACCTTTGGCCATTCACAAACCGCGACGTCGAGACAACACTGTGGGTCTCGTACCGCGATGTATTTTTTGAAAGAGATAAGCCCTGATAATGCAAGAGGATACAAAAAGTGGGGAATTTATAATTTAGCTTAATTAATCATGGACAATCTGCACAGTTCCCAGTAAAATATTTTCATTGTAGCAGAAAAACTCACCAACGGTTTTTTAAAATTGAATTTTGGGAAATTGTCTCCAGCAAATGACATGCAGTAATGGTGACCCATATGTACACTAAACAGCGATTTGGTACCTACTACGAGATATATTCTTCTATATATATATAGTTTGCAGTCAACTATGGGTCTGTTTGCAAGAATTGGTATGTTTGCATGAAATGCTTTTTTCTGGGGGCTCTCAGCATAACTGGCGGACCACTTAGGCAGCGTCAATTTGAAGCTGTACCCACCCTCCACACGGGTCGCCAAATATCGACGCCGACTCGACGTCGAAGCTCCAGGTCAATAATTTATGCTATAGTGAAGTCCTGGCCTTCTTTTTTCATTTGGTGAAGCTTTAACTATAAGGTTTTGAAAGGGGTGAAGCTTGACGTGTGATTTGTGATTCCTGGTGATAAGAAGTCGAATCCCTTTACCGTCGGCGCGTCGAAAACATGTCGAAATCGTGCATTTCATCAACAATCCTCACAAAGCAAAATGAAGAATCACCGCAGTCCGGCGGATCACGACACAGAGAGGTCGGCAGCAATGAACTATGAAACTAAGAACAAATTTGGTGTAGTTACTTCGTTATCAAATCAATAATTGTGCGCACGCAAGGGGGGATCCACTTACACCGCTGCTAACAGGTTTGCGTGGTACACCCTATAAAGGGGTTGGAGTGAAAGAGTAGGATAATCTGTGGGATAATCGAAGATCATGGACTGATCAACGTTTAGCTTTATGTCTACCTTACTGTTTTGTACAACTTTATTCAAAAACAATCGATGTGATAAATACTTGACTTGCGATCAGCTGATTGCCGGAAATAACCATTGGCTGTAACGTTAGGATTTCTCATTTATCCAAGGGATGAAAAAGACGTAAATAATTTAATCACATGACCTATTAAAATTAAAACAACCTGTATGATAAGATGAGTAGGCCACCATACATTCAGATAAGATGAAAAAATAAATAAACAAAAATGCCCGTCTCAAGCAAGAAATTATAAAATTACCGTTTATAATTAAAGGAAACTAAGAACCATCCCTTCCATCACACCGCCGTAGTCGGGGGCAAACACAAGCAAAGGAAAAAAGCAAAAGAGATAACCGGGTGAAAATACATACAAAACACAACAAATATGGACAGGAGAAAGATGAGTCGATTTTGATTGCGGTTGAAAATCATACCTATAGTCCTATTCAGCAAAGATCGGTGGCAATAGAGACCATGAAATATTTTCACCTCATGTTACAAAATCCGACTCGCGAACTGGATGAAAGAACGTAACCAAACACATGGGACGTAATGGCCATCAAAGTTGACGGGTTTCCCACTTCGCTCGTCAAGGATTCCATCCACGTGCCCTTTTGAGGATATGTTATTTTTGTGCTCGATACTTGTTTCAAGATTTAATCCTGACTAAGACATGTTATGATTATTATTTATTATTCGTATATTTTAGGTTATTTTTTCGGTTTTTAATTAATATTTGCCGTACCACTTGGTGCCTTATTAATTGCGGTTAATCGTCATGATCTTGAACGAGATTGTTGTGAAAACTGGAGCGTGATGTAAAAAAACTGTCATTCATCGAGACGTAATATGCTTTATGTGTCTAGCTCTACCGACAGCACATTCGATAGTTCTTGTTTGCCGCGTGATCCTGTGAGACCCCTTCGATGATCCGCTTGTTGGGTTTAGCTTCAACATTTTATGAATAGGGGAAGGTTTTGACAGCATTTAATGATGTTCCCGAATTCAGTGTCAAATGTTGATTTTCAACCAGGAGATGGTATTTGAACGAATGAATTACTGGAATCAAATTTGCAACAACCCTGACGAAATAAACGGCTTGGAAAATAAAACGGCTTCGGAAAAGCATTAAATTTGAATCACACAACCTTATAGTAGGCCATCGATAAAGAATAACAGACACGTTTAAGCAACATCAAAGGTAAACCTTGATCATTAGCTAATAATTTTTAGGAACCAAGGAATTAATCATAGCTAGGTTTTTTTTCAGGCGAAATAGTTAACAGCAAATAAAGTAAATTAGTTCAAACGTCAGGAAATCCGAGTACCCCGGGAGATTACCAAAGTTATGTATTGCGATATTACCGTGAACGGCGATATGTCCACCCTTAAACTTAGTTTAAACCCTTCCAATAAAAAAATATTATTTATATGATTGCAAATATCTAACTGTAAAACAAATATATTCAGCATTGTTGTGAATACTGTTTTTGTTAGTATATTCCTATACTTCAAGCCGATGGAGAATTATACTTTGCCAAAAGAAGAATAACAATTCAATTGAAACTATCAGTAATTATGAGTGTGCAGCTGCACATACAGCCTAGATAATTCACACATTATATACACCTACACAACATACAAGAACACACAACATATACCTACTACAAAACATACATGGCGCCCACCCACCCACACAATGTAAACGCAAAAATCGTCGGATGTAATTTTCACTCTGGTCTCTTGGAAATCACAGAGACACACCACACATAACACACACCACACAGCTATAAGACCACCACACTCCACATACGCTCGCACCCACAAGCCACAATGCAAACGCAACCAAAATCTTAGGATGTAGTTTTCACTTTGGAAATTGGATTTCACTCCTTGGAAAATTTGACCCCAAGCGTGAAATCACTCTTGGAAAAAAATCATTAAACGCTTTTAAACAACGCCAAAACATGTTTTACATTGTAAGGAGTTACCAATGTAGTAAAGCATGTTAATTTGTAACACAAACAAAAATTAATCATGGGTTTGTCCCAAAATTAGATGATCAAAATGCAACATGATCATTTTTGGGTACATTTTTATAAACACCATGTCAAAGCGAACAATGAAAACCTTGAACTTGTCTGGCAACAAGGAAAAGTTAACAATAGATAGTGTTTTGTAACAGTTAAACAAGAGTAAACAAGAGTTGTAGTTAAAACAGGTTTTGTAACATTTTATAATCCTTTGTTTTATTGTTATCACAACAAAAATGTATCTGAAGGAACTGATTAAAACAAAAAAATAATCATGTTGCTGCATCTTTGAAACCTGATTGACTTGTTTTGTTTTTGTAAGACGTGTGGAATCAGGATTTGATCATACTTGTAGTCATGGTCTTGTAATAAATGAACACTGGTGAAGTATGATTGTGAAAGACGAAGCTGAAAAATACATCAAAAGATAATAGTGAACGGTGATGAAACAGTGGTGAAGCTTAAACTATGCAATGGCAAGTATGCTGAAACAGTAGTTGAAGCTTGAAACTAGGTAATTTCAGTATGGTATAACGTGTGAAGTCCAGATCTTCCAAAATGACAAAAGTGAAGAGTCCCTTTGGAAATAATCAAAGGGTGAAGCCTAGACTAACAAATTTGCAGATATAGTGATACCGTGACTTTGTGTTTTGTAAAGCAAGTGAAGTAGGGGTGAAATCCTTCTGACGTGATAAATAATTGGCCCAGGAGAAAGGTGATGAGTGAGAGGGTTGGGTCCACGCTTCAAATTGACGTCCTGCATTGCAATCCATTGTGATGTGTCATGCGTATCAGTATGTGTGTATGTGTCACTAAAATGTTAAAAAGAAATTGTGGTAAGCCCACAGATTATATTCTTTGAAGCTAGTGAGCACAAAAGATGAAAACCGTGAAATTTAGTTTCATCTCAGTTGGGAGTTTTAGAGCACCTATAAAATTCTAGTTCAATAAAATGTTCTGTTTTGTCTCAAACACACAGATTTTAAGACAACCATTACAGGTTATGTTAGCACCATCAATTACAAGGAACAAAAACCAATAAAACAGTTTTTTTTTTATTTTTTTTGATGTTAGGAGTAGCACATCACTGCTTTTATACATAGGATTTGGGGAGATTTTCGTTGTTTTGATTTCTGTGGAAGTAACAGTATTGAAAAAGTTTGTAGCCATCCCCACTGCATATGTCTGAGAACACTTCAGTGGTCTTGAAGATTTTTCAAAGATAAATCAGGGTCCATGAATACTTTACATTTACCACAGGTGAGGTATGATATACCTACTTTCCTGTCAAAATCATAAATGTGTTGGAGGTGCGTTCCCATGGGGAGAAGTCAACCTTGTAATGAAACAGGCTTTAAAGAAGTTAGAATAAAATACTATAAAGTAATTATTACTTTCTTGGTAGGTATAATGTTGTTAATCAGGTGAGATCTGAGGTCAGGGATAAGTTGTTAAACGTCAGTAAACACAGTGACTTTACAGGCCGGGAGCACCACTTCATTGTGGTGTATAGCTCGAAACAACATAGCCATGTTACTTGCAACCGGATATGAGTTCTGCTATATGCAAAAGACATGACCATCCTCTCTGAGGCTCGCAGAAAAACTCATGAAAATACTTTCCGTTTCAGGACGTAGGCATATAAAAGGATGCTTCTGATCAATCTCTCATCTTTTTTCTCCATGAAATATTTCATTGAAAAATCTATGTATGTTTTTACATAGCTGTTAACCCAATGAGGGGCATTATTCCAGCTCATTCATTTTTTTTGCAGAAAAGCTGCTAGGTTCATACAAAGACAATTGAACAAAAATATAAATGGCTACAGAGATGTTGATGGATTTACATCTTATAATTCCAAGAATTGAGCCCCGAAATATGATTCAATGTGTATTTTCTGCAAGGAAAGGTAGGGGGGGGGACAGGAATGAACAATTGAGATGATGTTCCATTGTGGGTCCTGGTTTTGAGAAAGCAGGCCATCTCAGACCTAGGGAAGGGAATTGAATGACATTTAAATACTTCTGCTGACATCTTGGGCTATGTGGTGTAATGACATGAGCATTCTATAAATGGACACCACACCGAAGGCGAGTGGTCATACACATGCAATCTGCTTTGTTGTGACGAACAAAAATAGCATAATTTCCTTCAAAAAATTCGACTACATACATGCTTCTGTGTGATTGTGATCAAGCAACAACAACGGTGGATTTGCTAAAAATCTTTTTCTTTGTTTTTTGAAATGTGCAAATAACAATGATAGCCCAGGAGGCTAGCAGAATTTGTAACACATCTCGAGTACAAAGTTTTAAGTGATTAAAAATATGTAGACAGCAGACCAGGAACCCAGGAAACATGATTTTAAGGCTGGCAAATGGTGCGTGAGACGGGGCAACGACAAAGCTTGTAACAAGGGTCAAATTTTTAAAGGATTCAAATCGTGTGAAAAGTATACACATTATTTGTCTAACCATAAGGATTTAGAAAGGTATAGTTTTACTATCTACAATGTTTTAGGGACACCTGTAATTTGAAATATTTAGTTGCACCTTTAAATGTGCAATTCTAACATATAGTAAAATTTCAGGTGGGTATGTTGAAAACAAGCACATCTTTGATGTCTGTACCCAAAAATGAGCCTTCATCAATAGGTTGCCTTTGTGAAGAGGGTAGAGTCCTAATCTTCCAAACAATCCACTTTTTAATAACTACAATCTTAGACAAAATGTGTTGGAAACTTCTATACGAAACGACTGCTCTTTTGCCCCGAGTATTTGCCGCATTTCTCTTAAAAGAGATATAGGAAATCATGTCAACTGGGGTTGGGAGGCTTGGAGAATTCTCTATCCATACACCCTTCCCCCACAAATCCATAGTTGGGTTGTTAGGGTGGACAAGAACAACATTTCAGGATTCAAAATGTCCGGGGGGAGAGGGGGGAATTTTGAAGTAGGCCTATAAAAAGTGTTCCAACACTTTTGGCTAAAGATGTATTGTACTTTAGAAAGCTTTTCTTTCTGATTTTCATGCTTAACTTAATTGCCGGTCATTTCAATTAGATAATGATATTGAAACGAAACTGGTACACAATATAGGTACAAATAAGATGTTTCATCTGAGTTTCATTACACTTCTCCCTGCCTTACTTTAGGGTGGTCACTTGTAATCAGCATAGGCTTACTTTAATTTCGCTTTTAAGCTACATTCATGGGTTTAACAGCATTGTGTACAAATGTGCCAGTGTGCTTTCCGCGGTACAAAGGGTCTTCTTTGTGTTTAACAAATTAAAATTATTTCATAATTGTAAAATTTCACAACAATAATTTAGAAGGATACGGTAAAACAAGGAAATAAAGGATTTTAAAGCATATTACCTACGTTTCATATAGGGTTACGCGCTTTATTTGGATAATAGGTTAAATTTAAATTTCAAATGAAAATAACCGAATTCGAAAGGAACGGGCTTGATTCGACCCGCCGAACCTTACCGCTGGACAAGGCGAGATCTTGCCTCTAAGCCAAATAGCTCCTTCCATACTAATCATTGTTTCAAACCTTAAAAATGTTTAAATCAATGAATCGACGAACAGTAAACCAAATCCTACACACGTAAATCAATGATGCCACGATACACCAAATTAACAAAGAGACGACAGGAGTCATGATCTTTGTCATATGGTTTGTTGTGGTGTAGCGTTTGATTTTAATTAAGAACAATTTTCCCAGAGATAATTTTATTCTTGAAAATCGAATTTTACCGGATTATCGATGCATGGACAAGGTGAATTAACGAATCGGTGATAAAGGATCAATCACGTATAACAATGGTTTGTTTACATCTGTTTTCAGTAAAACAATTCAACTTTGTAGAGCCATACCCACTTTATCTTGGCGTGTTTGTAGATGCCTTTAATCATACATCATCATCGCGTCGTCGTCATCATCATGTCTTCATCATCATCGATATGTAAAGAGCGAATTGGCTAGAGGCAAAGATCTCGCCTTCATAAGCGGGGAGTTTCCGGTTCGAATGCAAGTCCTGCCATTTGGAATTCGGTTGTTTTCATTTAAAATGGATAAAGCTTACCCTATGTATCATAAAAAAACACGCTACCCTATATGAAGTATTGAAAATGTTAAAAAATTTTCATTTTTTTTCTAGTTAACGGTCACTAAATTGCTTTATTGTAAATATTTACACTTATGAAAAAATATCTAAGTTGGCTAAACACAAAATTAAATAACCACTTTGTACCGCGAAAAGCACACTGTCATCGTCATCGTCGTCGTCATTCATCCTATCCTACATTCATCAATCATATCATCATCATCATAATCATCATCACATCATCATAATCATCATCATCATTCTCATCTCTCAACATGAATGCAACTACTGTTTAATTTCATGCCGATATTCAGATACCAATATGCAGAAGCTGCGCCAGGAATGTCTTGGAGTTTTCCTTATATTGAGAATCAAGTGTAATATTATGTCTCCGGTTAATCATCGTGGAAGTGTATTTGTCCGAACGTAATGCCCTCGCTGGCTTTCAGCTTTCCGTCTCCACGACCAGTCCTGAATGCTACACCCCGGTCAAGTCCTTCCACGCTTCTGTATCATGTAGCTCTGTTTCCGTATATGCCCCCATCATTCAAATACACGTGTATTATGCGAATCAAGATATATTTTCAGGTAATATAAGTAGTCCTTCAATTATATGCACTGGCTTTAATTATAGTCAATATAGATATAAAGGAACTAAAGAGAAAAAATTAAACTTAAGTGCTTTTACTATTTATATTTTCAATTTAGTATAACACCATTAAATTCAGAGCCTTTTCCTGTCTATTTGGACGATTTGATCCCAAATATGCTACGAGAAACATTTTATTGACCACGCCCCTAAGTTGACGCTGATTTCATTTTCAGCAATGACGTAAGCCAATATGTTAATTTAGGTGCACCTGAAATTTCGGTTAATAGCTGTCATAATAAGGAAGTTATGAGACAAATGTAAAATTAGCTGATTGTTTTTCACTTTGCAGACACAATCGTAGCCAAAATGTGTTGGAACACGCCTGCTCTTTTGCACCGATTATTTGCCGCATTTCTCTGAAAAAGATATATAGGAATCTTGTCAACTTGGGTGGGAGTCTTGGAGCATTCTCATCCATGCCCACCCCTCCCTATCACCACCAATTCAATGCTTGGGATCTTGTAGGGTGGCAAGAACAAAATTTCAGGATGAAAATTGTTCCAGGGGGGAGAGGGGGGCATTTGAAGTAGGCCGATAAAAGGGTTCAAAACTTTGGCTAGATTGTAGTTGCTTATAGCTGAGAAAATGTTTGATGAGAGGTTATTTCGTACACAATTATGCTTAATGTGGTGCACCTTTTAGTGGACTGGAAATATAGCAAGTAGTTGATGGCATTATCATCATGCACAAGTGTTGACTTTCCCATTTATAGGGCAGGTATGGTTGCTAGATTTGATTTCATTTCAGTAATGTTTCACATAATGTAATGCTACTGTACTTGGCAGTGCAAACTTTTGAATACTATGTGACTCAAAAAATTTTGCAATGGTTGCAGTGAACTTGACTTGATAAAAAATCACTGAATCACAGATTTGGTGTTGTTTTAATAAAGCAATTAATATACTTACCAAATGTTGAAAAAATGAAAGAAACAATTAAAAAATAAGCCAGATATGACTAATTTTGTAAGCTCGCAATACACCTCTTTTTCTTTCCATTCCAATGGGAATTTATACAGTTAGAGCAGGAATGTGTCGAAATGTACGATACACGGGGCAATAGCATTATGAAGTAATGATGACCTATGCTATTTTGTTTAATTGATAATGAATAGCCAGTAATCTCCTTCAATTGATCTTCAAAATAATTTAATGGTCACACAAATCTCACCCAATTACTCTTGATGTTAATAAAAAGGGTTTCAACACTGACTACTTGTAACCCAGGTATAGATACAAGCGATGCCAATAAGGAAGAACGTCTTTGCAATATCCTAAACAATGGGATCTTGTTTTTCTTGCTCTGCAACAGGTGAAGTGGTGCTTGGATTCGTCATATCAGTGGCACATTGTTAATAACTTACTTTCATTGATTAATATCCATATTGAAATATCAAAAAAAATATAGCATGAAGTTTTACAAAGGCTCATATATTGTATTGTATACATTTATCACAAAACAGTTTACTGTTTTAATACCCATAGGAAATGGCAAAAAAGGGTGTGTTACAAAATTGGTCATATCTGGCTTATTTTTTAATCGATTTCCTTCCGTCATTTTTTCAACATTTGGAAGAATATTATGATGTTTTTTTAATAAAAAGCAAAACAAATCTATGATATAGTGCTTGCATTAAGATCAAGATCATTTTTAAGCCTTGCACCTGTTGGTTTTTTGATTCACTTAGTATGCAACAAATATGGTGGAATTATGTATCTCCTATAAAAAAAAAAAAGACAAGTTTTGTCTTATTTTAATAATTTTTAGTAACTGTTTGTTACATGTATGTTCCAATATTATGTAAAATTGTACATGTGTCAAAACATACTGTATTAGTGGGACACACATCTGTGGTTATGAGAATCATTTCCAAATCATATTTTGAGATTTTGAAGATGCTTGATATCATTTCTACTCCTTTGTTTAAAAAAAGAAATAAAGATGTATTTGAGTAACCAGATTATTACTTCCCAGTAATAATTTTTAAAATTGTGTAAAAAATTATTTTATAGAACCATGGTGTGATCGCTAAATAACTTCTTCCCATCTCCCCAGATTAGCTCAGATTTTTGCTGAAGTGGTAAAAAATATTGGTATCTGAAGAATGCTGCCATTTGCCCTGTTGAAATTTTAGGGGTAAAAAGGGTGTTTGGTTTGGATTTTATGAGCGAAAAGTGCCCCATTTTGGTCGACCAGTATTTTACACAATATTTTATGGACTTAATCAATTACATACTAGTATTTAGCTCTCATATCAATATGAATTGAAATATCATTGTGAAACTTCCCAGATCCATCTGGGGGTCATGATCACATTTTTCAATACATAAAGGTTATTTGAAAAAGCAAATTATCCATAAAGAAGCAAATAAAAATCAGTTATGGTTTAGTAAATAATAGCAGCAGAGTTACCACATCATTGATGTACTGGTTATCCAATATTCTAAATGCTGGAAGGTAGTGTTTTACTCCAAGGTCTACTTGAATTGTTTTCATGGGGTCTTCTGTTTGACCATGAAACCCCCTACCCATTTTAAGGGTCATTTTCACCTCAAAATATCACCTGTTGTGTTGTTATATTTCCTGAAATAAAAGAAATTGCTACCCAAAATCCTAGTCCTAATTAGTTGGCTTCAATTTTGTCATGTGAGGAAAATTTTAAGATTTGTATAGAAAAATGTATATGTTTTGTCTATTTCTTACTTCTTCAAATCCCCTCCCACCCCACCTATTACTGTTGGGTATACATAATGAAGGACCTTTGAATGAGCATGCTTCCAGTGACCAGCATTGATCCAGGGGAACGGGGGAGTTAATTCATCAAGGCAAAGTGTCCCAACAATTATGGATGCGATTGCAAGTCTAAGGATTTTCTGTGAAACCTAACCCATGTCTAAGGATTGTCTGTCAAAAATTGACCCATTGGAGCAGCATATCCCCATATGCCTTGTGTATGTGAGTATCCCCCACCCCAGGAGTTTTACCGATCAGTCCTAGCAAGTGGGCATTGCTCTGATGCCAACTTGCCAAGGGGACGTACCT